>JAQIWN010003994.1:0-11970 GCA_034699025.1 Entomobrya cf. arborea Gr-Col-00668
TGAAAGCAGCAACCAACCTGTCAACTGCACCAAACATGGTACATCCTCTGGCCAAAGTTTTTCTTCTAGCCCACCTTTCTTAAAATGGCCAATGTCATTTGAAGACAGGAGGCACTGTTATTAAAACAAACACAATAATTTTAAAATTTATCTTTCAAATTTAATCAAGCTCATTGTCGCATTACATGTCTAATGAGTGGATGGTTGATTAAAAAGATGATATAATGAATGACAGCGACAAAATTTTACCTGAACCGTTTGGGGCGTATTGAGAACCACTACATCATCACCAAAAAGTCTCAATTTGTAGCAAGGACCATACTGTTTGGCCAGACTTTGGCAAGTCTTGATTATATCTGGACCAAATTTTAAAGTATGTAATTATTTGCACAGTACATACATAAGTAATATAAAGACAATTAATTTAAAACTTATTCGTCTTTTCTTTACCAGTTCCTTTACTGACAAGCGTGAAAATATTTCCAACCACAGGCAGCGGCCTTGGACCTGGAAGGGAATGATAAGCTTCATACGATTCTGTTTCTCTTTTAGATTCATGATGGTCTCCTCCTGGAAGCTCTTTAGACTTTCTAGCTTTCCAAGAATTTATTAGCGCTTGAACTAACTTTGCCACAAGCAAAGTAAAAACAAACACTAACAACACTTCCGTACATTGAAAGTTCTCCCCCAAAATTTGTTTGCAAGATAAGCTTTTGATGACACCCATGATGATAGTCTTCACAAGATGCTTCCGGTTTTTACAGTGATGACAATCGGACAAAGATACAAGTGTTTTTACATATTGTTTTTGATGTTTTGCATGTTAAATTGTGTGTACTTCTAAATTGGTTAGATAAGATCGCTAACCTTGTGTTATTTTTGGTTTTTTTTGAGAAAATGGAGGAAGGATTTTTCAAACTCACGGAAAACCCACAATAATATATCTGCAACTTTTTTTTCTGAAAGTTTGAAGCCTGTAAAAATGTGAAATACCTGCGCATTATGTTTGGATTGACTGGTTTTATCCATATATTGTATAATAGTTTACGCTTTAGCTTGTTTGACGTGATAGTGCAAATTGAAAATAAATGCTTGAAAATTGGAAATTGATAGAAACTACCATTACTTTACAGCGTAACTAACTCGTAGTTAGCAGCATGCCAGTGAAAAAACTTGAAGCGGAGAATCCATCCAAGTATTACTACTGTTCATAACTTTGATTGGGGTTCATGTTTGATATTTTCCTCTTTGGTTAGTGCACTCTAAAATGGCACCTGGTTCTTATAATGTTAGTTTAGTTAGGGAATCGGTAATTTTAATCATAACATAATTTTTTAATGTACAGCAAAAGATTGAACATGAAAATATAACTTGCCGATTTTCCTTATAAGAACTAAACATTGAGAAAGTTTAAAGTCAAAGAAGCTAATTTTATAACTATTGAACTTTTTTTCTGGCTTCCACACAAACAACCTGCACATCACTTAGCACTTAGCACACGCGCTTGGGATAAGGTTGGAGTGGAGGTAAGTGGCTGTGCGTGCACGATTGTGTCTTGTGTCATTCTCAAAAATTGGACTGGAATACTGGAATTGTCTATCGTTTTAGCAAAGATTTGTAGTTTTATATAATTTTTGATAACGGTAAGATTAATAAAATAAATTTCAAAGTAATTACAAAAATTATCTATCATATTTGCTTTCTTTTGTTTTGATTGAGTCTTCAATTTGGGGAAATATTGAGTAAGCAGTAGGTCCGCTTTTGGTGGTGTCGAGTGTAAAGTTTGGAATTCTGTAGAATTAGTAGAGTGGAAGTGTTGAAAATTAATGTGTTCTTTATGGTGTTTATTTTTCAGTGAAACAAAATGACGAATCCTAAGGGTTATCGCCGAGGAACACGAGATGTGTTCTCACGCCCATTCAGGAAACATGGTCTTATTCCACTTGGAACGTACTTGAAGGTGTACAAGGTCGGCGATATTGTGGACATCAAGGTAAAATATAATTAAATCAGAAATGGAATAATAACTGTTATATGTACGCCTAGTCAGAAATATAGGCCTCAATTAAATTAATGCAGCATCTTATGTGAACTGTCTTTTTGTGATGTTTTTAGGGTCATGGTGCCGTGCAAAAGGGAATGCCTTACCGGGACTACCACGGTAAAACCGGAAGAGTTTACAATGTTACAAAGCGGGCCTTAGGAGTTATCGTTAACAAGCGTGTTCGCGGAAAGATTCTTCCCAAGAGGTAGGCAGTTGATTTTACTTTTATTTCAGTTTTAATTTGAATAAGGTTTTTTTCTGTGATTGAATTTTGCGAGTCTAATGATTCCTGTCTTTATTATTGTAGAATCAATGTCAGGGTTGAGCATGTCAATCACAGCAAGTGCAGAACTGACTTCTTGGACCGCGTACAGCTGAACGAGGCTCTTAAGCGGGACGCTAAGAAGGAAGGAACTATTGTGGTTTGCAAAAGACAGGTACTTAAATATATATTTAAATTAATCTTATCATTCAGTATCGTTTATCTTTACATTGTTTAATTTATTTGGGTGATATTTTCTTTTCTTTCAGCCTGCCCTACCCCGACAATCCCACGTTGTGTCATCGACTAATAATGAGCCTGTACTTTTGCAACCTGTACCGTATGAATTCCTTGCTTAAAAATCAATTGTTCAACTGAAATTTTGTGGTTATTTGGTTTTTCTGAATCTTTACATCATCATGCTAAGTCTTGTGTTCAGTAATAAAATGATTTTATTTGTTTTAATTTATTATTTTGTCTTTTGTGCTATTTTTATCATTAAATTGGAGCAGTGGATGGTTGCGAGATAATATCAGACGCTTGGAATTTTTTGTCCGAGTTTAATTGGGAGGCTTACTTGGTTCCGTCTTGTCAATAGTTTATACAGTACATATTTGCTTTTTAGCTCTAATGTGTATGCACTAACGTAGTAAAATAAATTTTCGTGGAAAAATTATTTAGCGACTAAGACTCGCCATACCACTTCAAATTATAGAAGCGTAAAATATTCCAAAACAATGTAGCTCTTCTGTTTTCATCGGCATCGGTAGTTTATCTGAAAGATAATTTAGGTCACGCAATATTATTATTTTTGAAAAAAAAACCATTGGAGTTGCGTTGCATGACAGGAAGCTCACTTTTCTAAGCTCCAACTCCAACTACGAGTACGAGCTGATATTTTCATAAACATAAAATGCTGGGAGAACTACTTTTAATTAAATATCTGACCAGGCGGTATAAAATGATTCATTTTTTATTTTGTTCTACGTTGATTTTGATAGTAGTAATCGAATTCAAGGACGAATTTTTAGAAAGAAAATCAATCATGAGTTACAGATATACAGATTACATACACATACAATACACTGTTAGTTGAATTTGTATTTGCAATGTAAATATGCAATGAATTCCAGTCTAGACTACAGCCTGTATGGAACCATCAAAATATGATTAGTGGATTACCTTGAGTAGTAATTGTCATTTTTTCATGGCGGGCGGTGATGTTATCAACTAACACTAAAACTAAGGACCGATGGCCATTTACTGTCTTGCAAGACTTCTAGCCCAGAAATCGTGATTGTTATGCATTGCAATGAGTAATATCACAATCTCTTCAGAAACGGTTATCGCAATCTGTATATGCAGTAATTAAAATCCAATTAAGATACCATCAATTAACACTAATGAAAAGATAAAGTTCATTCTAAACTTGACTCAGCACCATTACTACTTTCATTACAGTTTTATTTATTCACGAACTGCGGTTTGCTTTAAAGCATCAAAAATAAAATAATCCCGATTTGCATCTCTTTAAAATTTAATTTTGATAACTAAAATTATTGAATGCAATGACTAATGTTAAAATTATTGAAATTGAGTTATTATTTTAAAATGCATATGCTTCTGTTTTTTCTAAGGATTCACACATCTATTCCAAACTACAAACGCTTACACATCATCGAAGCGTAATGTTCACCATTTAATGCGCTTGAATTAAAAACCGGATTTCCTTCTTCATCCATAATGTCCTTATAATCCAACTTGAATACTTCTTCAAATCCCAAACTCCTCGCGGCAGCCCTTGTATAAGGGCTAGTAAAAACACTTTTCGCCATTTTGAATCCCTCTGCAGCCAAAAACTCCAAAGATCTCCTGTACATTTCAGTGGTAATCCCCAGTTGTCTATATTTTGGCGCACAAGACGCAACAAAAAAGTCTCCGTACTCTTCCAAACTGTATTGATCGAAAAGGTCACATCCTTCATGACAAAGATTAACAATTCTGTACAACTCCTTCATTGTTTTACTATTCATTTTAACTCCATCAAAATTTGTGTCCTTTGTGTGACGAAATGTTACGCGTACAGCAGCAACCTTAAATTATCAATGAATCAATTTTTATACATAGAAGAAATTTTGATTGAACCAGTATTACAAATATGCATGTTATTTTAAACTTAAATGATTACTTACATCTCCAGTTTTCTTTTCTTCCACCCAAAAACTCAGGTCATCTTTCAAGAGCTTCTTCGCAATAACTTCAAATTCTTCGCCATACTCGTCAGTATAACCCAGTATGGCACTTGTGGGTTCATCACGAAGAAAGTAATCTTTTATATGCTTTATCACTTTATCTGTGTCCTCTGGACGAATTTTGCGGAAAGTGAAATTTTCCCCCCATGGTCCTTCAACAAGATTATAATTACTCATGTTTTTAATTTCAATAAAATAAAAACAAATCTTTGTACTTTCTGACTTCAGCTCGAGAAAGCAGATAATACTAATGAAAAAAATTAGTTAAAATTGAAGAAGCAGCTTTTAGACTAAGAACCGAAACCCACGACTGCCAATAGCTAACTGCCAAGTAATTATCTGGACTAGACGCATATTATATTTGTTTCATTGGGATTGTTTCTCGCATACAATCAAGTTTTTGAGGTTTAATTCTTAAATAATACTAGTATACACCAAACCAACTTGGAACTAGCTACAAGCTATTATCAATTAACCATTGTCATTCATGATGTTGTGTTGTGATGCTGAATATAGTGACACGCTAGCCAGCAAGCCAGCCACGCCACTTATCCAACATTCCATCACTTAATTACCTTTTCGGTCCAGGTGGTACCGGCCAACACAAACACAATCCAGACCTTTAATGTTGAATGTGAAGATTCTAGTCTAGTAAATGTACCAACTACTCATAAAACCCATTCTAAACATTCATCAAGGCACAATTATAATTATCCATTCTAAACAATCAACGGGAACAATTACATTTTATCATGGGATCCTGCACTGCACGTCTTTGTTTCTCAAAGCACGCCACGTCGTGCATAGTGCATAATATAATGTGTGTGTGCTAAACCCTGCCCTGCAACGAATAGAAAGTGGATTGCAATGCCCATTGTCGTGAACCAAAATAGTACGAGATTTGAAGTGGCTCGGTCATAACATTTCCACAGTCATCTAATCAGAATCAGACTGGCTGACTTCTGGCTAGACAATAGACAGAGAGCTATCATTTGGATCATATGTATTGCAACCCTTTCCCTTCCCTTCTACCACTTTGCACTTGCTATGTTGCATTGTGCGTAACAAAAACAAACAAAAATATCATACAGTCAACAGTATTTTGTCACTACTCACTTCACTTAATATTTCTCATAGGCCTTAATTGAAATTCAAGTGTAGTAGTAAGTATCCAATCCAAGTCATCCTTCTCACGCCTCAAAAAATCTCCATCTCTTTAATAATCATCGTCACATTGTTGGTCCCACATCTGGCTAGTTAAGTTTGAAAGTTTTTTTTACCTAATTTACCTAATTAAAGCAATTAGAAGACGATCCTGCGCAGTATCAAAACAGTGGAATTGATTTTGAAACTACCTGGGTTGGAGTGGAACTGCAAATTATAAAAGGTTATCGGGAGTAGATTTAGTATTTTTTGTCTGGATCTTCAGTTTGTGTGAAAGTGGTGGGGTTAAGTTATCGAAAAATAGTTTTATACTTCTTTGATAAGGAATCTAACCCGAATTTAATAATAAAGGGCAAAGTTCAGTTATAAGAGACTCTTATTAAGAGTTGAGAAACTAAAGTAAAGAAAGCGAGGAGAAAGTTGTGTATTTAGAATTAAGCTGGGGACCTGGGGACGGCTTGACTAATCGACAAGATGGAAGGAGTAAATTCATGGCATGGTATAGACTATAGATCTCCTAGATATATTATTTAACAAAATACAACTTTCAACAATAATGTTATGAACAAAGTAATGAAAATATTTTGTTCTCAGATGCTCGGGATAGACTACGAAAGTGGCGAGACGATAACGAAAGGAAAAGTGAAGATGTGGTTGATTTGTTTATTTCATACATTGGGTCCAATTTGTCCAAGCTGGGAGATGAGAGTAAGAGAGTTAAATTGAAAATTATTATATCTTAAAACTATTGGTTTGATTATTTTAATGAATTTTCGATGTTTTCTTTCCAGAATGGGTGGTGATGGAGCAAGTCGCTGTTGCAGCTATGGACATGCACAATCTCCCGATTGCAGAAGATTTAATTATGGAGCTGAAAGAACGTTTTCCAAAGAGTGAACGAGTAAGGTATGGTTCATTACCAGTTTTTAGAATAGTTTTAAATATTTTATAGTCGGTCGAATCCGAATAAATCTTGTTTGTGTGCCCAAGTTTATCCGCTGCTTTTGCTTTCTCTATCGTTTGAAATAGGCTATTGCAGATTCAGAGACTGAACTTATTGGGACGTCACGAAGATGCTATGAAGGGACTTGATTCTATGATTGAACGTGATCCCACCAATTCCGTACCATACAAAAGAAAAATTGCCATCCTCAAAAGTTTAGGAAAAACGACCGACGCAATCAAGGAATTATCAGAATATTTGAACAGGTATAATATTTCAAGTTGACCAATATTTTCTGGGGATATTTTATGCAGTGTTTTCCCTTTATTTCGCATAAATCAGGTGTCTAACTATTCTCATTTTGTATTTCTACAGATTTATGAGTGACCAGGAGGCGTGGTCAGAACTTTGTGATTTGTATCTCTCTGAGGGAGAATACAACCGTGCAGTTTTCTGTGCTGAAGAGCTAGTTCTTCACACTCCACACAATTTCTTCGTACATCAAAGACTTGGTGATATTCGTTACACGATGGGAGGAATCGAAAATTTGAAACTTGCCCTAGCCTACTATTCTCAAGCTTTGAAATTGAATGCAAGTAGCATGCGATCACTTTTTGGATTATTTTTGGTATGTTCCTTTCTTTGACTAGTAATTAGCCTTCATAATATAAACATACTGTTCCATAAGTCTAACGTGCATATTTAATGTTTAATTCCAGTGTGCTTCCAGTTTGAGTACGAATCCTCGAGTGCCTCCCGGAGATAAGAAGGAGTACTCCAGAGTTGTTTCTTGGGCTGCGGACCAGATTACCAAAAGGTATATTTTTGTGATTTTTTGTAACAGTTGAATTTAAATGTTCCTAGTACCATGTAATTGATGGAATATTTTCTCTTATTTTGAAGGTATGGTGGGACGAACGTGTTGGATGACAGCAAGACGGACATGCTTGCTGGTGTATTTGGAGCATTACAGATACAAGGATAGATTATAAGGATGCAATTTATTATTCCTTTTACAGTTGAATACCCCTTTTTATATATATACCAAAACAACATTGATTCTACTATCATATTATTGTGTCTCTTACAAAACACAACTACAACGACTACTTTCACGCATTTTAAGCTTTAATTTGAGTGGGAAATTGAGGAACGCAACGGAAGATATTTGTGCATTTTTTAGAGTAATTCTTTCCATAGCCATAAAAGTTTAAAAATTGGTGGTAATAATTCCAGTTTTGTGTCATGTATTTTTCACAATCATCCACAAACCAGTCATTTTTGCCTTACTGTTAGTATTAAAATAAACTAATGAGTTTAAAGTTGATATCAACTTGATATAAGTAGGTTTTATTTGGAATGAGTTTTAATGATTTTTTTTTCACACGACGGAAAGCATATTATGGAGGAAGAATGGTTGACCTTTGACCTAGTTTAAAAACTGTTTCAAGATGGTTCCTTTTTTATTGGTATGGTTGTGTACGTTTGAAGTTAAATCGTAAATTACTGTAAAAACTTTTATGTGAACTAGATAATAGAAAATATGTAGAGATTCATGGTACTATATTAAGTTACTTCCTTTATGCCTTATGCATGTAATAAAAAAATAATTAATTTAAAGAAAGGACAACAATTAAACATGCATTCATCTTTTATTCAGCGTACATATTCTGTACACATTATTGATAAAAAATTCACAAATAATTTTTGCTCTCACATGTAATTGGCCAAATTAATACTTCATATACATAATTTGCAAAAAATGAGCTGAGCCAAAAAACTGCAAACAAAATCCTTTTATAGGTAAACCGCAATTAAATATTTGTGCTGACATTGTTTGCAATTTGCATTATTGGATGACTTTGTTTGATTAATAAAAGTTGCAGTAAATATTTCTGTATGAAAAATAAGGCATGTATATAAGCACGTTAAGTTTTCGTCAACATGGTCGGGTGTCATCGACATCTGTGTAACATCGATGGAGAAAAAAAAGTTACAAGTATACATATTTAGAACTAGGATGTTTTTTTAAATTCAAACACAATTTAAAACAAAATTACAGGAGAGTTTTGAAAGCGAATTCAATGATTAATTACAAATTGTAGTGGACATTACTAATTACATAACATAGTATTTCTTTCACATAATGAAAAGGAAGATGCATATAATATTTATACTAATTTATGGCTAAACTATTACCTAAACCTAAAAGATATGCATATTATACTAACTCTATCATCTATATTGATGCAAGGGTATATATATTAATTCATCAGTTTTAAAAAGTAGTGTTGATTGACTGTATATATTAGAAGCTAAGTTGTAGTTTTGGTTCCTTCTTAAAAATAGTTTTCGATAAAATTTAATTTTCAATCGTCAATCATCATTATTCTTTTTGATGGAGGTACCAAGTGTGGAGGTAAATCTTCAGGTAAGTCATGACCATCTAGCTTAATGTTAATTAAATGCATTGCAAGAGCAAACTCCTCGTCATCCAGCATTCCATCCTTGTCAACGTCGGAAAGTTTCCAGACCTAATAGTATGAAAGATATCAATCAATTAGCTCATCAAATGATTCATGACGATTGGAACATTTTATCATAATAACTTAAAATGGTTATTACCTTCGCGAGCACATTGTTGGGTAACTTTGACTTGACCATTTCCTGTTTTGCAGCAGCTCCAGCAACTTTTCCTTCGTTGTTTCTCAACTTATCGAAGACTTCATCGTATTTGTACTTTTCTCTTGAAACTATCCATTCTTGCTCGCCACGCCCAGCTTGAACACCTTCGAACTGCTTGAAACCAAATGGAGTATCAGTATCCTGTACCCCTGAGAAAACGCCACCCTTTACCACATTGTGATGTTGTAGCTTTGATGCATCTTCCAATGGAATTTGATCCATCAATTTAGCGATATCGTTCGCCAACATCTCATCAACAGTTTCCAACAATTTTGGTTTCAGAGGTTGAAACTTAGCGAAATCATGATTTTGTAACAATGTCTGCAAGTAAATGAAAAGAAAAACACGTTGATTTAAAAATTTCAAACCATAAGACCAGCAATAGAGTTATCATTATCATTTCATCTAAGCATACATACCTGCATTCTCTTAACTTCCGGGAAATCTCCAGGTGAAATTTGATGTTCCCTTTGCAGTTGAAGGTAAATCGCTTCAAGGTTCTTGATTAACTCCTTCTTCTTGGAATCCTTTCCAAACATTGATGGCATGTCCTTCCTTAGGGAACTGATAATGTAAGCGTGCACTTTTGCAAGCCTTGCTCGCTTAATCAGATCGTTCAGTTTTCTTAAGGCAGCATTTCTAGGCAGAGTCTCTAAGTCATGGAACAAATCTTGCTCTTCAGCTTCAAAAAGTCTGTAGAAAGGAAAATTTCACGTGTAAAATATTAATACCATTTTTTATGCATTTAAAAAATTAAATTGGGATATGCTGGAAATAGAACTTACAATCTATTGGAATCGTATCTAAGTGGTTGATCCCAGAAAGACCCAATGTACACACGAGCCACCTCCGGAGTTTGGAGAACTTTTCCCAAAGACCACATCAAAGCTCCATACACCCTCATCAATTGTTGATGGTCAACCATGTCTGCCTTGTTAAGGATAATCCTAATCTTATCATCGTGACCCTTGAGAGCTTCTATTGACCTCTTGAACTCATCTGAGATATCCAACTTGTGCGCATCAAAAAGTAGAATGATCCTATCCACTCTCTCTGCAAACCATTCTAAAACTCCGGTAAAATCGTATCCCCTGTCCACCCTCTGTTTTTCTCCGGATAGGATACCAGGCGTATCCACAATTGAAATTCCCTTCAAAACTTGAGAGTCCAACAAGGAGCAGTTGAAACGATTGAGAAATGCATTTCCAAACTTGGATAATGGGCGGAATTGTTTCTTTGGATCGACAACTAAGGCATTTCCAGGAATTATTCCATCTTTCTCTCCATGCATCACAGCAATAAAACTATCTGTAGTTGGTTCTGGACCGATTCTAATTCCGGGGAAATCCCGTTCCAGTAAATACCGGATGAAAGTTGTCTTTCCTGTAGAATATTGTCCAACAAGCATGATCATTGGCTTCGCGTCGAAATCTGGATCGTCCAGTGCGGGGGAATGGAAATCATGGAAGCTATAAGCTGACTCCAAAGGGAGCAGCTTATGTCTGTATATATGCTTGAGACCGGAAGTGACCGTGTCGAACACTTCCTGATTCTTCTTCTTCGCGTCATCCTTTGTTATCCAACTAAACATTTTGTACAAAACCTGAATAGAAACGTGGGCGTTTTCTTAAGTACAAGCTGGAAAAATACAAACAAATAAAAGGCTATTTTAATTTTGATAAAAACACACCATTGGACAACACAACCTATCTGATTTGTCAGAAAGTTGTACCCGCTTTTTGCCAAGGTCTGCCTTAGCTTTACCTCTACCCATCGATTGTTACAACAAAAAATTTAACTCAAAATTTCGCTAAAATATATTCGTCCCCCTCTTAAATCGCTCCAAAAATACAAACATAACAATAACAACGGCTTACCTGCCACTAGGGTATACAAAGGTTTTAAATTGTTGGTAGTTTCTCTTTGTGACAACCGGATCAATTAAAATTGGATACAAAAACTTTTCTACGGAAATGAATTTATTGTCTTCCAGTCCACTTTCTCTTTATATTGACTTCACCTGTTTAAAATCAATGAAAAAATAGGATAATTAGCGAAACCATAAAAATCGACAAGTCTCCATTTATCTTCTATTTAATTTCTATCCTGATAGACTGAAGTCTACTACATTCATACTTTCTACAAGCAGCTTTCACCTCATTTAAACTTGCTATGCAAAAAAGAGAACCCTGTACTTCACCCGGCTAAAAACCGGAGGCCTTCACTTGCTTCCAACAAGTTGCAAACATTAAAATACTCCTTTAATCTAAAAAAAAATCTACAACTGGTCCCTTGAAGTTTAGGAGTGCTTCAGGAAACTACAACTCAAATTTAAATATCAAAGAAAATGTACGAAACTCAAAGCATGCACAAATAAAATTCCTCCCACCTCCACTAGTAAAATTTAGCAATACTGTGTATCAAGTGCCAAGTGTTTTTCATGTAATCATCTGTCTTCTCAATTGTGTATGAAAAATTGCACACAAGAGACCATGCTCGTGTACTCGTGTTGCAAGTTTGCAATATGAATCCAAAACCGAGAATACTAGACGCACATCACAATCACAATGAAATGCAGAAAATAAAAAATGTACCAAGTAAAACAAACAAAAACCGTGTA
>JAQIWN010003995.1:0-11966 GCA_034699025.1 Entomobrya cf. arborea Gr-Col-00668
GGATACAAACGATTAAGGTAAATTGGTATACTAGAGTAACTAATATCCACGTCATTTGAAAGGGATACATATACAAAAGAGTTTGGAGAACCGAAAAATATTGAATCTAGGTTGATGTATTGAAGTGTTGGACGATGGAAATATGCTTGATAGTGGTGGTTTGATTTTTCTAATGGAAATAATGGCCATTGGTTTCGAAATGGATCATAACTAAAACAACCAATTATTGAAACATAAGTAAGTACAATACACAGAAACATTCTTTATGCTCCATGTAATGCCAGGAATTTACCTACGAACAAAGATCCACGAATGCAGAAGAATTGGATACCTTAAATTCATATAATACAAAATTCAACACTTTTTACAAATGAAATTCAGCGCAGAATAGTCACTATATCTGGTTGGTAACAGACCGTTTGCAATATAAATATTTATCAATGAGATTATAAAACCACTGAAATGTTTCCCTTTAGCTTTAATAATTTCACGAATTACACGAATTTTAATTTTTCGAAATAGAAAAATCAACTTTACATCTTTAAAGTATACCCTAAACATTTGCTTTAAGGTAAAATTACTATTTTAATGTTTTTTTTTTCTAAACAAATGTGTTTGTGTTGTATTAATACCATTTCAAGGCAACCAATCTAAATCCTCCAACTGTGCTTGCTGAATGGGGTTTTTAGCATTTCGCATCGAACAACAAACTCGATTTAAATATTCTAACATACTCAAATATTAACTTCAAACACTTCAGCTTAAGATATAAAAAACTTTACCCGTCCATAAGACAAAATGTAATTTGAAGTAAACTTTTCCACATATATGGCACGTTGAAGTGCACGTAGAAAAACTTCAATTATGACCATTTACTAATTCCAATTCCAGAACTATTCATAATTTGGACACCGTGGTATGGAAGATGAAATAATGAAAAAACAATGAAAGGTTGGAAAAAAATTATTGATGATAATTTAAATTATGTTATGGTTTGTTTATACACTTTGTTTTTATTTTAGTGCATTACAAAAGGTAAATAAATTGAATTCTACTTTTCAGGTGAAATTAAATTTCAGTTAAGAAATTATGTTGAAAGTTTTCAGGATTTTTACCTAAAAAATATAAATCTTTATAAAACATCATGCGAAACCTACAAAAATTAAGTTCAAAGAATTAAAAAAAATTCAAAAATAATTTCAAAATTTTTAGTGTCGTACTTGCTTGAATAAATTATTCGTGTATTGAGAAAGTCACTAAACAAGTTTTTCAATGCTTTTACTTGTTCTATAATTGATTTTTCTTTCATCACTTACAATCTTACGCCATCAATTTGCTTATATATGTTTACACTGGCCTCCTTCCATTAAATACGTTTCCATTGTTTTTTTGAGCAATGAAAAGTAATAGAGAGAATTTAACAATTCTGAACCTCCAGTCCTTCTATTGGTCCCAAGAAATGCCTAAAAAAGTAGTCAAATTAAGCATAAAGCCGTCGAATAAAAACAATGCACAACCTTTTTATACGTTTTGAAGAGTCTGCTTCTCCAACCCGTGTAGAGCTTATCAAAACGTAAAAATATGTTGTGCATGATTTGTATTAAACGGCTGACTACCTAACGTACAACTTCAGCGAGAAAATGTTACTGGCGAAAAAATAAAAATTGGCTCCTTGTACTTTCTTCTATTCATATAAACGTACTTTCACGCAAATAAAGATTCAAAATCAACATATCATACGTCGCTTTCGATAGGTGGATATTAGATTGTTAACATTCTTCTCGTTTCATTAAAATTGGCTTTAACAATCCACAATAACGCAGTAATTTTCAAACTTCAGTATTTACATTTGTTTTTAAAAAAGTTTAAGATTACGTAAGCTCCCTGAATTATGTTCCCAGCTACCTTAATAATGTTTTGCCAAATTAATATGAAGCTAATATTAACATGATTTCTCCAATAAAATGTAAGTTCAAGGGTGCAGCAAATAATTGCAAGAAAACCTGTTTCTAAAACTAGATAAAATATTGCAAAGAATGCTCTAGAATTATATTCGTTTATATTATTTACTGGAGTAATGTAATATTCACTTAATTTTTTATCGGATGCTGTTAGGCGTTTCACATTGGTTCGAATTTTTCCAAGATGCACTGAAAATATTTCATCCCACCACTCCAAAATTCCAGAAGTTTTTATGCCCCATATTCGTTTGTGTATAAACAACGGCATCCATCCATTAATTTGGTATCCAATACTATTGCTAAAAAGCACTTCTTTTCCAACTGATAATTTTCTGACACCTTTGTGGCGCAAAATTGTTTCCCATTCCTTAATTTTATAAGTTACATCAATAAATGCGGTGTTATTGCAAAATTCCAACTCTTTCAGTGCCGCAAGATCGGCATGCTTATTGAAATTAAAGACAGAAACGATATTATCCCATTCCAAGGACCCGTTTTTCTCAACCACTCTGTCTTTAACCGTCTGTTTAAGTTTTTCCAATGGCTTTGTCCAAAGGTTTGAGTTACTAAAAACTAGTTCAAATATTTTTGGCCTAGTCGAATGTAATCCAAAATTAAGTCGCAGAAGTTTAGACTCCAATTCTACTATTGACGAATTCTTTACCAATACTCTTGCCAAATGTTTTCCATTCAGCTCAATATTTGCTTTTAACGCGTCATGTAATCTAATATTAGGAATATTTGTATTTACTCGGCCCACTAAAGGCAATGAATGCACATTATATTTATATTTAAGTAATTTCTCAAAAACTTCTACGGGTACAAACACTTTTGGCAGCATCATCTCATACATATTATCGTTTTTGTAGGTGGTGCTCAAAACAAACACGCATATAAGCACAAAACTTGCCAAAAGTTTGATTGAACAATATCTTAACTGTATTAATGATAGTGCTGAAGACTGTTCAAGATATATTTTTAAAATAGCAACGGCATATTGGGCGAATAATAATAATGTAAGTTTTGAAAAAATATCACACAACCGTGAATATAAGCACAATTGAATCGGAACAAAAATTAAAAATATGACTATCATTGATATCCATATTGAAATGTGAAAACTTGCAAAGAATGCGTTGAGATTTTTATTTGATACCAATGGCATATCCCCACATGCTATAAACTTGGCTTGGGCTGGTGGATGCGGAGTCACAAACCACATACTATCTACATCGTAACCCGAAAACTTTTTAAATTTAATAGCTGACCAAATATAATACATATTAAAAACAATATGATAATTACGTTTAAGTATATATTGCCAAAGTACATTTCTTTTAAAACACAACAAAAGATCATTTACGGAGAAACGACTTAAAGTATTAGAAATAAGTAGACTATCACTGCATTGCAGTGTGGGATGTAAAAAGTGCTCTTGAATCGTTAGTGATGTTATATTAGTTATACAAGACATTTGTGCATCCACTTTGTGTTGAATCTTTGTCACGGATATACCAGGTAGATAATCGTTCAATTCTATATTCGTCCATTGGTACATAATGTTATATTTTTGTAATGATGGTGGGAGAGAACGCAATATTTGGTTCTTCTTTTTAAGTGTTTGTAAATTAAAGACAAACAAAATTACATTTTCAACTGGTCCAAAGTTAGGACTCCACCATGTTCGTGTTTCCCATCCAAATTTCCATTGTAGCATATCTTGTTCCTCAGTGGAAATTACTAAACCAATCACGGTAGAAAGGACTTCGTTTTCTTCTGAATTATTCTTATGTAACCATGCAGTGTTCAATTTAACATGCTCATTAGAAGGCAGCAAGTAAACATATTGCTGCCAATTCCAAGGTTTAATATTCATAGTGAATTCCTCAAACTTTATATGAGCGCATATTGTGTACGATATTTGGAAAAATTTGGACAGGCAAAATTCTGATTCAGTCGATGAGGAGACAACCAAGGAACCGTTAGTTTTTATTTTCATTGCCAAGTACGTCGGAGCATGCTTTATGGAAGATCTGTCCCATACAGGATATAAGCGGCTTAGTAAAATGGGAGTATTGGAGTATTTTATATCTACCCCGTTAAATAATGAAATAAACAAAAAACAACTTTGACACTTAAAAACAAGCAAATCTAGATTTACAATGTCCACTTTTGGGTTGTTTAAATATGCTTGTACGCTAGGATTTGATTGATCCAATGGCACTAATTCCCACTTAAAATTTGGAAAAATGGCTGAAGTACAACCAAACGTAAAAATGAAAACCAAATAATCTTTTAATAACATTTTGTTGAGAACTCTATTCGAATTTGTTATTGAAATTAAATTGAATTTATTGAATTGTTAGTTGAAAATTTAAAAAAAATTGTGTTTACATTAAGATTTAAAAGCAATGCGTTTAATTTCAGGCAACCTAATTTTAGTTTAGACGGCTTCTACAAGAAAACAAATTGTTTTTGAAGATTTGGAGTTTTTAAGGGTTTAGAAAAGTGTTCCTTGTGTATTTTAAAGTAAAAACGACGAGGAAGTATTGCTTGAATATAAAAAATAATCCTTACTGTTTTTTTTCGGTTGGGATCACCTTCAACCCCGACTGAAGTGTTTACAAGATATAGTACTAGTGTTTCAGATAACGAATTCTAATTTAATTTTTTCATCAAAAAAATTCTACGCAGTACGTAGAGTAATTCTATTCAAAATAAAATGTCCTTCTTCCCTAAAAATAATTTTGTATTTAAGATTTTGTTCGTTCTTGAAATTCATGTGAATAATTATTATGACAAAATACATGTATTATGTTAATGTAGGTCCTGTTAAAATTTGAAGCAAACTATTTAAATTATACAAGCAAACACTTGGTTGAAATGTAAAAATAATATAAAACATTTTGCGAAATCATATGAAATATAATTTTCTAATCCTTGCATGTATACTCTTACTTGTATTTATAAAAAAAGAAATTAGATTTAAGTTACAAACGGGCAATAGATTGAAGTATCGTTTGCAAACCACATTTATATTTCTGAGTGCTTAGCAAATAAATTTACTAGCCTTATCTTAAGCAGTTTTTTTGATTTAATGAAAAAATGAACCACATGACAAATACAAGTATATAATAAGTTTTTTGCAAGGTGAGTGACATATATTTATATAACATATATTTATGATAATATAAATGATTTTTCGTGCCATGGAATACTCGAAAAAAAGGTTGATAAAGTTTTAAACTTATTTAAAGGAATAACTTCGAATCAACAATGGGTGCTTAGGAGATTCTGTAACTATTTGAAATGAGTTAGAAGCCTGATACAGTTGTATTGCATACAAATTATTCTAATTTGGATTTTAACGAATTTGAATCGTAAAGTCAAATTAACATTTTTCCTGACATTAAAAACGCTATCCTGTTCCCCTACAACAAAAAGAGTAATTCAGATTTTTTGAGTGACACATTCTGTCAAGTCTGGTGCGTTAAAATTGCGAATAACCTTCAAACACGGTTATATGATTCAACTTTGTTCACTTTTTATCAAAGCTTTAACTAGCACACTATAAATGAGATTTGTACATGGAATTGTCAAAGAAGTTTATAGTACAAATTCTATTGCACTTTTGATGTGTGAAATGTCCATACTATGTTTATTATTGTAGTACCAGTAGCATCGTATATGAACAACGTAGTCCGTAACTTAAATGCCTATGAAATGATTCTTTAAATCAAGAGGAGTGAACCAGTAAACTGTAAGATCAGTAGCTGAATTACAACATTATTACGCTCAATCCATCTAAATATTTGGAGCGTTAATGTTCCCCTGATCCCATAGAATTTTATGGCTGTAATAAATTGGGAATGGATGAAGACTTGTAGATAAAAACTATGTTTTCTTTCTACATTAAAAAAACTTTTCTTCGTTTGCAAAATTTTTTAATAAGATCTAAAGGTTAATACTATCAAACTAGCAATCACTAGCTCTATCAAAATGTTACTAAGGAAAAAACCTACAATTTATAAAATGAGATATAATATGAAACGAAAGAAAATGCACCAAATGAAGACACAAACTTGGTTTATGGTCGATTCTTTGTTTTATATCCCTATTGGATGCAAAAACTCATTACTACAAATTTACACTTGTAAGCTCGCATTTGCTTCTTTGGTCTAGGCATAAAAAATTTTTGAACCAAGTATTTTGGATGAATAATGTAAAAATTAATTTAACTCTAAAAAACCTTACGCGATTTCAAGATTTACCAAAGCAGAAATTTCCTTACCATTTATTTTGAGGACTAAATCATCCTCAAACCTCAAAAATGTAAGGACAATGTAATTGAAAAATAGTTCGAAATATTATCAAATTATCGTCGATCTAAGTTTAAAGTAAACACTTTACCATTTTTTTACTCCTATATACACATTTAATAATAGCAAGTTTTCGATGATTTATTTTACTCGTGATTACAACTCCTTCGACAAGAAGTGGATGTTATACTTATTCAATCCTACTAAATTCTTTTGAATGTACCTTCATTTCTAATTCTAACAACTCAACTGCACGTTTCAATTGATTCATGTAATTATATAGTTGAGGTCAAACTTGAATATAAGTCATCCGAATTTAAGCTAAAGACGCCATTTCATTGCAAAAAAAGAAATCGTACGCCTTTTCTAAAAACAAGTGGCCAAGTTTCAAAAGGTTTCTAATTTGAGTGTTGAGTAAACTGTTTTATAACTAAACTACATTTATACATAAGCTTAAGTTAGAAAGCAATTTAAACAAGTTAGTTAAATTTAGTTAAACAAAATTATAAACTTAAACAGATAACCTACTACGGAGTGCAGCATATTGAACTCAGACGTTTTGCTGGGTACGATATTGATAGCATGCAATTGATTATTTCTCATCCGCCTTTCCAATCAAGGTTTATATCTTTAGTTTTCTTTGCTAGTTTTAAATTTGAGATTTGGGTTTTAATACTAGTCATATATTTTCTTATAGTTCCCATTTAAATGTGCACATGTTCTGCTTTGTGCGACTCAAGCACGAAAATAAAAGCCCTGAAATTGTGTAAATGTCTTGTTGCAGTTGTGTTTCTTGAGCAGTCGTCTGCCCTGACGTCTAAACAGATAGTCAACAATTCAATAAAGGTTTCCAGCGTGTTTGTTCTGCTAACAGCCTTAATTTTGGCTATAACCTATAAAAACGATAACATGTATGAAATGATGCTACCAAAGATGTTTAGACAACTGGAAACTTTTGAAGAATTACGTAATTTAAAATACAGTATAAGATCATTGCCAAACCCAAGAGCCTTCGATGTATTTCCACATCATTTAAATGACAAGATGAATGTAACAATTAAGAAAAACCACACACACTGGGCACAAATTTTTGACGGCAATTTTGTTCAAATTTTTTACCTGACACAATTTATACAAGTAGATTTATATCGCAAAAATCTGAAGCCTAAAATGTTTGAAAATGTTCTCAATAATTCTGCCATGTGGGTTCAACCTCTGAACAATATTAAACGCGATATTGAAAAAGTGCTCTCGAAAAATGAAAAACCAAAACTTGGTGAAAAAATAGGTGCATGCAAATTTCCCAGCAGAGATACAGAACTTGAATTATCAAAGGAGCTAGAACTTTGCAACAATACTGCATTTATAGATAAGGATGCCAAAATCAATGAATGGGAAATGGTTCTTCGTCATAAAGAGATAACGAAAGTATCTGTGGGAAAAGAACAGTTGATTAGTACAAGTATAGGCTATTTATTTAATGAATGGATGCCACATTATATTTACAAACGGATTGAAGGTGTGAAATCTTCTGGAATTCTTGAGTGGTGGGATAAAGTTATTTCTGGACATCTTGCCAAAGTTTAAACAAATATAAAACGTCTTAACGTTTCGGACAAATTTTACGAATATTATAATACTAAAGTAAATAATGCTAACGAATACAACACGAGAGCATTTTTTGTCTTGTTTTATCTTTTACTGCAAATTGGTGTTCTAACTATCATTTGTTGCATATTGGAGTACTTCTTTTCTTTCAAAAGGTCAATTTTTCAAAGTACAAGAAATTTGGGTATCAGTGTAATTAAATATGTTGACCAATTATGTAAATCTTTTGCTACCATTTTTACCAGTTTCCTGAAAAAATTTAAAAGCAAAAATAACATTTTAATCGTAAGTTTTATTACTGAGCTGTCATGGTTATCGTATCAAGTTAAATATTATGAATCACAGTTAATTATCACGAATATTGTCAAATAAAAGCATTGCATATGAACTACGAAAACTCATATATGCACAGAAATAAACAATTTCTTTAAGCAAACAAAAATCACGTTTCTTTCTAACTAGACATGGTCATTAGAATATTATTTATATGACTACCCTACTTCAAGTTTCCTTAACATATGCTTTCCAAGAAAAAATAAACCAAACTAGCATGATTCCTGAGAATTAGAGAATTGGACAGTATTTGGATAAATAATTTCTGTTTAGAAACACATCTTTATTTAAACAACATAAGAATAATAATTCACACTTACATAAGTACTTAAATAGTACAACCAATTATATGGAACGAACCTGATGATTAATGAATATGTGTGTATATTTTGACACATACAAATGCAAACTTGTATAATATGTATTATCAACTTTGTCCGAAAATCTTATTCAACCAACTTATTATAGTTGTCTACACTAAAAGGGGAACATTGAAAAATGATAAATTAATATCGTACAGCTTAAACAAATTAATTTTTAAAAAATCCGGGAGAATCCTTGATTTGACCGGAAATAAGTGGCTGCAGTAAACTGATTTTTTGGAATACTAAATATCCATTTCATTAACAAAAATCAGAAACAAAATAACTTCGGCAACTAAACATAAAAGAACTAAAATTCAATTTGTTACCAATTGGTGACACACTGACACATTATGACTTAAATCAAATTTTTTGACGGAGAATAATTTCCATGAAAAATCTGATAAAACGTTAATAGGGCAACAAAATAAGGAAATATAAGTAAGCTAAATGACTAAAGCCATCGTACAAGCTTCCATATGACCGTTAGCATTAATATTGTAGCTTCAAAATCGATCAATTTTGCAAAAATTCTTCGGTAATTTGTAAGAATTTTTTTTATAAATCGTAAAATATTTAAAAATTGGCTTTGTTTAAACAAAAATTTGATTCCTTTAATACAATTGAAAGAAATGTTATTTCACGTCTTATCTAGGAAACAATGAATTCAGAGTATTACTTTTCAAAGTTACTTTTAATAAATGTGAACTCGCAAATTAAACCGAGTGCAGGTACATCTCATCTGTAAATTATTATTTATTGCAAGAAGAAGTATTTATTGAAGTGTCAAACGTGAATTAGCATTTTATTTTCAGTTTTTTAAAGACCCTATAAGCAAAATTTATGAACGACGTTACTTATCCCGACGATCTAGAGAGTTACTTATCCGAGAGTAGATTAGAATAATTATTTTATTTCGTGATATCTGTGTGCCAAAAAATAATTGATTGCAGAACACTTAGCTGGAACCCATTAAGAATTGTAAATAGTATCAAACGTCAGTTAGTATTCTAACGTCTACCCTTAAATATACTTGCGACACCTGTAAAATTCACTTTGTTTGTTGAAGCTCCGAAAAGACTACAAAAAATGCTTCAAAAACTTTCGTAGACACGTTTGGATTAAACGTTTTTAAAGTAAAAACACTTTAATAAATGAAAATTTGCAAATATTTGAATTCTGTTATATGGCGATTGTCAATACTAAGTACCTACTTCACAGGTCTACTTAATAGGTTTACGTTGCATGAAAATAAATAATAAGTATCAAATTTATCGAATACATTACCATTTTAATCAATGATAAATTTCGAGTTTTAAGACAAAATCTGCATAACCGCGTACTTTCAAATAGCTGCAGTTTTAATACAGTAACTGTCTTGTGTTGTATTCGTGAATTTTTAATGTAATGTTATGTTTGTGATTGAGTCATTTTTGGTTAAAGAGGTTTATTGAATTATTTATTAACTCGAGCTTTCGTAGACTTTCCGTTTTGTTGTTTGTTGATAATTATGCCGTAGAACAAATGTAATAACTGAATTACAACAAATACTAAAATTCAGCTTTTAAGACCTTTCTTGTGCTCCGGCTGTACTTTTATTAAATGTAGTTTAACTTGATTTTTTAAACACATAAAATTGGTGTATATTTTTTGGCTAATGTCCAATTAATATATTCATTAAGTATTCATCAGAAGATATTTCGTTTAATCAGTTTTTATCATTTTGTAGCATTTTTGTAATATCGGGAAAAAGATTTTCTATAATGGTATACTCTTTCAACTAAACAGCATATTGAAGCTAACAAACCAATTTCAAATATCACGTAAAATATTAGATAAAACGCTTTCGAGCCGTTTTTCATTGTTGAATCTATTTCTGTGTTGTAGTATTCAAGAAAATCTTTGTTTGTACTGTTTAATCGTTTAAGGTTTGTCCGTATTTTAGTAAGATGTTCTGAGTACATATGGTCCCACCATTCAAGTATTCCAGAGCACATTATACCCCAAAATCGTTTGTAAACAAAGCTGGGCATCCATCCCTTAAAAAGGTACCCAATGTTCTTTTTCACTAAAGTTTCTTTTCCCACAGATATTTTTTTGACACCTCTAGCCCGTAAAACCATTTCCCATTCCTTAATTTTATAATCTTGTTCAAGAAATGCAGTGTTATTGCAACGTTCTAATTCCCTTAGAACAGAAACTTCTACTGCACTACCTTTAGGCAAAGCCAATTGTATCTCCTTCCATCCCAATGTCTTGTTACATGACTGTATTACTTGGTCACCCATCTGTTTTATTTTATGTAAAGGGTGTGTCCATACTTCTGAGTTATTGTAAACCATTTGAAATGCTTTAGGTTTAAAGGAGTGCAAATCGTGGTTCTGTATTACATAATTTGAAACAAAGGATGCCACTGACAAATTGCCAATGAATATGTGAGTCCAATGTTTTTTATACCTTTTAATTTTGTGCTGCAGGGTTTCGTTTAAAAAATTGTGCCGATCGATTTCGTTTACATTTGCAAAAAACGGTAATGAATATATAGTATATTTGGAAAGTATAAGCTGCTTAAACGTTTCCAACGGATGAAACCTTTTTGGAAGCATCATTTCGTACATGTTATCGTTTTTGTAGGTGCTAGTCAAAATCAAAGAACTTGCAAGTATAAAACCCGACAAAAGTTTAAGTGAGTTGTCGATGAGATGATTTTGAGGAAGGGCAGAGGATTGATCTAGAAGAATTTTCCCAATAACAGCGGAATTTTGACAATAAAGCATTATTGCAGTTTTGGAACTAATGCCACCGATTTCGCCAAATAACGACATCTGAGCGGGAATTATAATTAAAAATATTAATAATATTGCCATCCATATTTCAAATTTAAAACTAACAAAGAAAATATAATAAGATGTTTCAGTTTTCCTGAATCTTTCCCCACAAGCTATGTATCGAGTTTGGGCTGGTGGTAGTGAAGAAGAAAACGACACACTATCAACATCGTACCCGGCAAAATGTACTGCCTGAATTTGGGGCCAAACATTATACTCCAATTCTTGAATTTCGAAGTTGCTGCCACCAATATATTGCAGTAATACTTTACTTTTTAAGCACATCAAAACATCGCTTATTGAGTAGCGATTAGAAATTTTGGAATTCAAAATATTGTCATCACAATCCTCAAAGGCTATGTCGAATATCCGTGAAGTTCCTAAAACAGTTTTATTTGCTTTTGAGTGAAACTGGGTATTAAAGAAATCGTTTATCTCAACTAGGGACCAAGAAGGAATCTTTCTGGGTAGAAATATCTTAGTATATTGATTGTCAACGTCTGATTGGGGTGTCGATGGTATAAGTACAAGCAAAGTTTGGTTTTCTTTTTCGAT
>JAQIWN010003996.1:0-11964 GCA_034699025.1 Entomobrya cf. arborea Gr-Col-00668
TTGACCCAAGTGACCCACATGCCAAATTTGGGCGAAATCGGTCAATGCGTTCTTGAGTTATCGTGCTGACAGACAGATGGACGGACAGACAGACAAACATGATAAAGTCAATACTTGCTGACGCTTCGCTTTCAGCTACGTAATAACACCAAAATAGGATCATCCAGAGACTTCAACTTTTTTTTGCTTCCGCTTTGGTTCTTATATTGCATGAGTAAAGTGTATGCTGGCAAAGTAAGTGGTGGAAGCAAAAAGCTTTCCTTCGTGTGCGGTCCTTTTTATGCGTTCCTGTCTCGGGTGAACTATATATTTCTCTCTTTTTTATCTCTGGACTACACTTAACCAGAAATCTAATTCTAAAAAGGAGAGTTTGAAAAGGTGAAGGGTTTCTGCTCTCAAAATACACACTTTATCATATTATTGCAAGTTTAATGTGAATGCATTAATTTCTTATCAGTACGAGAAAAATATGCTTTAGGGTGTAATAGATACAAGGCCATTGATCGTATTGCACAGGAAAATATTATGTGGGTTGTGTGTATGTAGGTTAGATAAGATAGTACAGAACATTAAATACGAAGGGTGCTCTCGTTTTGTTTTGTTTTGTACGCTTTTACTTTACTCATATTATTGTGTTGTGAGTAATTTTGCTTTACAACGTAGAGAATTACAGTGTAACATCCTGGAAGAATATTTCATATTTTCTAAACTATGGCATATATAACTCATGAATGCTATCAAATAGTTGGATGAATCAATGCGAAGAATATTTGGAGCGGATGTTGGACCCATTTTGAAATTGAAATAGAAGCTCATTAGTTGGACAGCAGAAAAGGAAATCCCAAGTCACTAGCCCTGCTTGTCCCATTTCCTGATACAGCGGTACACACTTGAGAGAATGTGAGGGAATATATCTGGAACGGGTTTCCATCCAAGTAGAGTAGCTTTCATATAAATTTAATACTTTTTCCGCTGCTAATAAATATGAGTGCTCGTTTCTATCTTCTTGTGTCTCCAGCAGGGTTCCTATTAGGAGTTGAGTGAGATACAATGTACTCAAGCAAATAACGTTCATCAGATTCCGTTCAAAATCCTTTCTTCCGTTACGGATGAAATATACCTGAAGTGTTTCAGAGTTTATGCTTACAAGAGGAGCAAACTACTCAATAAAGTACATCTTACATAATATATATTTATGCCATAAATATCCAAACTAGTATTTTGGTTCTCATTTCGTCCACCCACCCTCACTTTTTGAATTTAGAGTTTTGTTTTTGCAAAAATTAAATCTTCAGTGTCCGTAACTCGAAATGGCTGCTGTCATTATATTATCAAAGCGGAATGTTTACAAGGCTAAACTGCATGGGTAACGTGGCATAAAAAAGTGGCGAATAAAACATGAGTGGTCTATCTATTGAATTACATATCTTCAATGTGAATATAGACGCACAAAGAGACATTGAGAAATCAATAAGTTTTTTCTGCAATCGCTGACTACTTAACTTGCTTACATGTGAACACCAAAATAACTTTTTTGCATGCATGTTGTGAATTGATTAAACGATAGAAAGCAGGCAACCTCGTTACATAAAAAACACAAATATAACACATCATACACATATTCGATGATGAATGATTCAAAAATACCAAGTCTGAATGATTTATTCGACGAGAGAATAAGGGAATAGGATACATCACATCACCCCCTCTGCTTTTATATTTAAAAAAGTTTATATTTATATCCTATCATTCACACAAACAGAGCATTTAACTACCACAAATCTGTTTGGATTTGGAGAAAGCAACTTTGTCTACTTACTAAACTACTCAGCCGTTATCGTTCATGCTTGATTGGTGTGAAAAGAAATGAAGTGGCAGCTGAGCTGAGAGAAAGTGAGAGTTAACGTTTTTTTCTTTTGTTATTGGTCCTATGCTTTTTGCCACCAGTATTATTACACTTCTTTTGAGCGTCAGTGGTAATGGTGTTTAGATGCAAGCACGCGATAAAAATTACTTCCATCAAAGAGTACATCATCCATACTACTTGTATTCTATTATTACGCAAACCAGCTCATATGTGTTAAAGGTATATGCACAAATATTATGGAAAGTTTATTCACAAACAACAAATTACTTTTGCATTAGCATATATTTCGGAAAGAAAGCTGTATGGATAGGGTTAGTCTAAAACATAAGGAGAATTTTTGTGTAACACAATTTGGTGTGTAAAAACTATCTTGTATGCAAGAAGTGCCGTTTGAAAGAGAAAAATTAGACAATACGAGAGATCTTCTATTTAGCTACTCTTTCACTTTTACCACTCGACAATCACTGCAGCGAAAGCAACACATGATGAAAATGTGTTTTGTTGGAGTAAAGGAGGAAGCGAGATGATGAGCACGATGCTTCTTCTCAAGCAATGTAACATGGCTTTTGTGAGTGCACGGACATGGAAAAGAATTGAAGGAATGTTGCTGTTGGAACGTTTTACTTCTCCTTGACTAGTGCTCCTCTTCTTTTTTCTCTCCACTTTCTTAATGCCATACTTTACTTTTACTGCAAAAAGATAAAGTATAAAGAAAAAAAAGTGTGTTAAAAAAGATCCGCTGAAATGGCTCGTCTGGGAATTTTAGCCGATGGAAACATTAGTAAATTCTGGATGAGTAAGTTTCTTTTTCTTTTTTGTCTTGCTTTAAAGGTAGGCATTCAAAAGCTCAAGCACCCATATCAGCACCAAAAGGAAAATGTTTTTCTGAAGAATACTTGTCAGAGGAAGAGCTAGTCAAGTTAAACAATATTCATGAAAAAGATGAAAAAATGGGTTCGTTGGTGGTCGTCCTTAGGTTGCTGCCTTTGCCTCGTTGTTGGGTCTGAAGCTGATTTTGTGTGGCATTACTTGGTTTGGTGGTAGTGTTACTATACACATAATATGCATGCTTGTACAGTAAGCTGAATAGTAACTTTTATAAATGCTGATGATGATGCTGACTATTCTAATATTCTTTGGATTTTTATCATGTGTAATGTAGCTTTTAACTTTGGCTTCAGTCTTCTTTGGCTTCTCTCCACCACGTCACCATCACGAATGTGTTTTCTTCTCTTTTTTTTCTTCCTTTAAAAACCTGGAGAAAATGACAAACGAAGGAGAAAATGAGATATGCTATCCGTTACACACATATTATATGTAGATACTGCTATACACGTATGATATATTAAAGAGGATGTGGACCATTCATCTAGTATGTATTAATGTAGGCAAAAAATTTAAAGAGAGCAGATTTGAACGAAGAAAGGAAACATGAATCTAAAAAGTAGTAACGGAGGCAGTGGTGCTAGTACTACTGTGTGTACATCTGTCTTTTTGGACTTGGAAAAAGTGCTTGAGACAACCACTTTTTCTTCCCAAAATGAAGTAAGAAGATCCTTCCAAAAAAAGATATTTCTGTACTCATTTAAGTATGTAAAAGCTGGGTCAGTGGGAAAAAGATACGACTTTTTTTCCAACTCTTTTCATAGTCCCTTTTGCTTTTCTCTTTTGGCATCTTGCTCATTATCCTTTTGGCTAGGAGACAGTCAGAAATGCATTTTTCTACAATTTTATATTCTTCAGAGCTACTAATTATACACTCCTTCTTTCTTTGTTGAGTTGACTGAAAAAATATATAGAACTATTCCAAAGAGAAATGAGCATTGTGGACAAAAAAATCAGACTCAATTCAAAGACATAAAAAGACTGAAATTTTGCGAGTTATTTTAAAAATTGGTCTGTCACTTAATGTACATATAATAATGAGCTTTAATAACAATGAAGTACGGGGTTGTTAAAGCAAAGGACAATAGATTATTTCAGTCCATATTTATACATTTAAAAAGGGGACGAAACAAAAGAAATATAATGAAGAGTCAAAAAGCGGTAATGAGTCAAATAACGAGCTATTACTTTTCACACGTATCTGTCTGTACTGGGCAGAGTTTTGTCTACATTTTAGGAATATATAAAAATGTTATACCAAACCATATTTAAAACGGTAACGAGACGATTTTTCTCTTAATAAAATTGTTAAAGTAAGGGAAAAGTAGCGCTTTTATGACAGAAAGTATTTCATTACAATTTTTACTGTTTTATGATCAAAAACATATTTTTTATAACAGACATCGAACAGCATTTAGAATCGTCCGTAACTAAGCATGACCCCTATCAACATAATTAAGTGGCAAGCGCATGTTTAGTGTAGTATTAGGAATGGATGGATGGCTGACAGACAAACTCAACAAAGTTAATAAACAACACTGTGCTTGCCGACATACAGTGCATAGCGTTACTTTAAAATAGCGGAAACTTTTAGGAAGCACGCTTTATGACATGCCACAGAGAGGCGAAAGTGTGGTGTAGTGGGAAACTCACGGAATGGAATAATAACTCGCGAAAGTGAAAACGAAGTAAAAGACACACTGCCTCTCCGTGACTTTTATCATGTTGCCAGCAAAAAGAGCGCTTCGTTTTGTTACATACTTTTACGCGCTCACCCACCACCACATTAAAAAGTTTTTTTTACTCTTGTTCTCAAACTCATTTTAGTTTCAATTTCTTAGTTTTCCATTTTTAGGTTTTAACACGTTTTGACGCGTATGAAACAGATGCTGCAGAAAAGAAGTATTTACAAAAAAACTGCTAAACTGACACTGTTTAGCATTTTTTGATAACGGTAAAAATAATCAGTCTGTCAAAGTGCCAATCTAGTAATCGTGGCAGTACGGTACAGCAATAGTGTATCAATATGTTAATATTTTGTAGAGTTGAATAGATTTATATGTTTTGCTTTATTAACTCGTGCAATTTCTATCGTCTTTCTCAGTTCTTACGAATTATTAGAAGAAAATCAGATAGGTCAGCTATTAATGATGAATGGGCATTTTACTTGTAAATTGACATAGGTAAGCAGGTATAGCCAAAGAGATATCATCAGTAAATATATTTTTCAATGCAGTATTCATACTAAATCATCTATCAGTGCAATCTCAAGAAGTTGAGTTTGCTGCATATATCAAATTTGAAGTACGTTTGTGTGTTCTCGCCCGTTTTAATTCTTTCTGAATAGATCAAGCTACTTTTAATTGTTTAGTTTAAAGTTTTTTAAGTACTGCCACTATCGTAGCTTCGCGAAAAATCTTTTTTTAAACTAGCTCCACGACTAGCGAGGGTTTCAAATGATAAGAGGGGAAAATGAATTGTCTTACAGAATTAAGCTACTTTAAAAAAAAGTTAGTTTCTCTTCTTGTTCTCGCCACTACCACTGCTCGCCACCCACTTTTGCCTGTTTAGTTGAACCAAAAGATTTAATATGTAGCCTAATATGGCATTAATATGCATTTTCGAAGTTCAGAAGAAGAAAAAATCGTTCTTGCCTTGATTCCTTTTTACTAGACGAGCATTTACTGTGGCCTTGTTTTTAGTCTTGGGTGTAGTTTTATCAAACTAGTTCTCACGGAGTCTTGTTTAAGAGACGGGAAAAGTAGGTTTCGTTCATAAACGAAGAATGTTTTGTTGAGAATGCGATGGGAAAGTACTTTCACTTTATATTCCATCATCTCATTCCATATTCTGTTTACTTTACTACTTGCATGAATATGGGCTTTCTTTCAAACTTTTTTTTACAGCAGCAGCACATATACCAGAACCAGAACATATATAACTTAAGAAATGTACCGCTTAAATTGGTAGTAATTATTATTAACGCCCTTTGGGTAGCTGTAAACTTTCCTGCAATGTTTGTCCTAGTCTCTTAAATTCCGAATGATTTCTCAAGTTTGCGTTTGCATCAAATGATAAATGGCGAAAATGTTCATTTTGACATAAGCGGATTCTTTTCACTGACCTCCACTAATTTGAATACACGAAATTGTAATTCCATTAATTTATTCTTTCTCTGCTTCCAAGCCCCAAAAGATTATCTAATTAATAAAGCATTCAAAAAAATATCCTTGAAATTAATTCAATTAGTAGAGCTTAATAGTTTTCCACGTCGACATTACAAGACCGTGGGAATCAATCGTTCACAGAAAAAAATAGAAATTCTATCACCGCAAATAATTATTTCCCGAAGTACTATATTTGGTAGATACAATTTTGTGCGAAAAAATAGGTCGGAAGTAAAACAAATGTTAGCGATTTTGATTCAGTAGAAACACTTTTTACGATAGAGGTTTGTTAGTCTTAGTCAACAATATTTACTTTGTATTCCATTTTAGCTAACATTTTAAATAAAGTCAGATAAAACTGGAATTACTTCAATTTTCTGGTTTTCCAAAGTGTTTTCAAACACTTCATTTCCAATACTTCTGCAAAAAGTGATTTTAAACTAACAACACACTATTCGACTGTGAGTTCTATGGCTGTAGTGGGTGGGTTGGGTAGCGAAGGAGGATACATCCACTCATCCATTCATTTAATTCTGTGGAACAGTATCAAATCAACCAGAAAACATCTTGTAATGGAAAATGGAAAGTTATTCACTATCAGCGCTCATGGAATGGGAACAATTGCAACAGCATCTCAACAGCAATCTATTATTTTGCAAACGCCATGTATACTCAATAGCAAATGACTACAGGAAGTAGGAAGATTCAACAAGGCACTCTGAAGAAGAAGATGGAACGATGAAAGTCAAGATTTTACTTTTTTTCTAAAGAAATAGCAAAGTGTACACATCCAATATGGTGGCAAACTCAATACTCATTCTTTACCCGATTCTCATCACCATCATTCTTCTTCTGGATTCTTTTTATATGCATCTTTTTTAAATTTCTTTAACCATTTTATTATTTTCATTCCGTCAACCAGACTTAGTCAGCAATTCTACATTTTACTAGAACACTTGAGAGGCTGCTGGTAGCGGTGGATGATTACGATACTATGGCTGAGGCTACAAAGAGCTACACATATAATCATATTGAGAAACATGTACCATGTATCAACTTTCTCCATACCACCATACCATGTGTAATATCAGTGATGAGAGTTGTGCACGTCCTTTCTCCAGGCCAATATAAAAAGTGTGAATACTTGTTTCAATATGCAAAAAAATTGAAGTGTAAACTATGAACAATAAAATAAGGAACATATGTCGCGTCGCAGGGTATGACATTTGAAGGAATACAAGCTACGTATCACTTCTGGCGTCTAGTGTCAAAATAAAACTAAACACAATACATTTTTCTGTATATACTTCTAGATCATTTTGCTAGATCAAAAAATAAGCACAAATTCCAATGAAATCTCATTTCAAACTAAAGGGGTTAGAATGAAGGTTGAGTTTATAAGTAAAAAGAAATTTGTGGCTTGTCACCCATCACAGTCATCGTCCTTTTTTTGGCGGAATTAAGAAGAAGAAAAAGTTGAAAGTAGTAGAGTGGTTCTCCAGAAGTATATAAATGTTGTAAAAACTAAAACATAAGAGAAGATGAAGAGGCAAAAAGAAAGAAACTTACCACGCACACAAAAACTCTATACAAGTCTCAAGTCAGTGAGCAGCGAGCGACACAGGGACACATCATCCACATCTCCTCCACCATCCACCAACTCACTCAACTTGATATTATTATGCCAACTGTAATGTAATGCAGCGTGGCATATAGTTTCATGGTTTTACAGTTTCTCTGCTGTTCTGTTGTTTTACTTTTGCCTCCCTGGCATGCTGCTTCTCCTTCGCCGCTTGTTAAACTTTACAAACTTATGGATACCCCTTTTTCTCAGCTTGATTCTTACTGCTTAAAATGTATTTATAAAGAAAGTTCAGAAAGTGGCAAGACAAGGCCATGTCATGTGTATATGATACATATAAGTAATGTCAATAGATACTTCACTCAGTCAGTACATTAAATATTGCTCTTGAAAGTAGTAAAACGTGTGGTTATATGAGAAGTGGGACTAACAACTTGAAATCTTTTAAAAGAAAAACCAAAAAGAAAAGAAAGAATGCTCTGTTCCGTATCGTATACCCTCCACCAAAGAAACAAAATGAATGAGAATGAAAAACCTTTAAAAAACTCATAGTTAAGTATATATTCGTTGGTGTGTTACACTTTCACACACACATAAGCATAAAGAGACATCAGTCGTGGAAAGACCAGAAGAAAACTATTGTGAAACTGGTTGCACATTTATAAAGGAAAAGGAGAGAAAAAGAAACCAAGTCGGGTGAGAGTGGATAAGAAAACAGAGGATGAATCCTCCACACAACTCAACTCAGAGCTCAGAGTGCTACTCTCATAATATTCACTCAATTCAAGCCATTCAACAAAAAAACCAAAACGTCTGAAATACATATTATAATGGTTAAATTCACAAAACGAAGAAGAAAAGCAGTGAGAGTGGGAAGTACGTTGGTGAAGAAAACTTTTCATCCATACATAAAATATACATAGTCCGCTTTATACAGTCCCTTTGCGTCAAATATCACAATTAAGATTTATTGCTCTCGTCTGCCATGCCAGGGCACACCACCATCTCAATGTCCCATCTAGCATGGTTGTCATATATCCAGATCCATGTGCTTTTTCTCTCTTGCCTTTCTTTACTTTCCTTTGGTCCCGGTCCCGGTACGTTCTCTGTGGACAAATAGTTTTCAGTAGTTCTGTCGTTTTCTTTATATAAAAAATGTAGCTCTGCTGCTAGTCATGTGATAGAGGTTCATATTGCTCATAATGACGAATGACGATACATTCTTCCATTGAGTTGCATATCATGCAAACGACCCTGAACTGGACTGGAATCTGTGTAAAACGAAGAAATAGATGCATATGGTATACAAATGACGGTGTGGATTGTAGCTGACTATACATTCATTTAGAAAGGAAATCCGTCTTAAGTTGAGCCTGAGACTTTACTTTTTCTCTACGACCTCAGCCTTTTGGTTTTCTTTTTCTAAATCCTGTTCATTCATTCAGTTGAAAATCGTGCATAGCGATGGAAGTTATGTACAAAGAAAATAAAACGCTGTCTCTTTACAATGAAGTTACAAAATGCAACGAAGCCACATATCATTTGAATGCAATCCAGAATAAGTATTTATATACATACACACTTTTGTCTACTGCTATAAATAAACCTCATCTAGCAACTAGCTAATACTAAGCTGAGAGTTGCGGATGAATGAGAATGAGACTCGTACTCATACCACTTCACTGTGTCAAGTGGCAACTTTGGCTTTCCCTACCCATTACTCATCTTTTGCATGCTTTCTCATTCTTTCCATGAAAAAACTGGAGGATAAAATTGAACACGCAAACGCATTTCCTCTCTGAGAAATAAAATCCGCGCTTTTTCATCCTTCTGTTATATCTTTACATTTTCCTCACAAATCCTTCCCATTATAAATGTATTCCTAAAAAAGAGAAAAATATTTACGTGATATTCAGTGACCTTTTTGCATTCGATTTGTTCGCTTGGCTTCGCAAAAGGAGAAACAAACAGGCTTTTGATTCTTTTGATCTTGACTCAAGTAATCGGCCACACCGAAGCGCTCTGCTCTGCGCTTATAAATAAAATGATATCTAACTTTTTAATAAAATCTTCTGTGCACATTTCATTGAAAATATTGGCATGCATCACGTAAGATAATAAAATTACTAATAAACCATAGTCTTTCCCTTTTCACATCTTAAGAAAAAAATGCAAAAAAAAAACTATATTAATATTAAAGATGAGCTAGCAGCAGTTGAAATATGAATGCTGTTGGCGTTTCATATAATTTATTACCTTGGTTCATCCAACCCCAAGTCTAAAATTCAGTCCTTTCATTAAAATGTTCTTTGTCTGATGTTTTACCAGTGGTGTAACCACTTTTAAAAGAAATAAGGAAAATCTCACCAATCTAGCCAGCATCCTTCCCTATTTTGCTAAACTTTTAACAACGTGCATATGTTAAAAAGCTTGTATATTTTGATGTAATAATATTACATATTACTCTCCACATAAAAGACCTCATAACCACTCCAGATAACCTGCCATATTGTGTTGACTTTATTGTGTTGAAGGATAAATAAAGCTTTACAGGCTTTCACCAGAGGAACCCTTCTGCTTTTATATCTTCTAATGTTGTTGTTTTGTGTGGAACAAACAATGCGTCTATTATCCACTTCCCTCTTTCTATGATCACTTTACAGCATTAGCATATAATACATAATGATGATAATACTCCAAACAACAACTCCAAACAGGAAGAAAGTCGAAGCAATAGACCATCAACTTTATAATGGTATAATCTATGCAACCGTTTTACAGGTTGAATTCATTTCCTCCTCATACATATTCTCTGCTCTTTTACATCTGTGCCTTGTCGGCTGATGCTGAATTATTATGGTGGCATTATACTTGTTATCTCATATTATGCATCCGGATCATCACTCTAAATTACTGTACACACAATCTTGTACATGAGTCGAATACACATGTGGAGAGAAGGAGTTTGTGCAACCCCACTTTGCTGATACCTTGGCTTTGCTTTTTGAGTCTTTGACTACTGCTTGTGTGTGTCTTCTGCATTTTGATGTGCATAAAATATCGCATGATATTTCTAGGCACGAACTAGAAGATATTCAAGAGATTCTCTTCAGCGATACATATTATATTATCCCACAGCGACTTTTGGTATGTTAATCCAGGAGCTTAAAGAACACTCAAAGGGAAAACTATGATTTGTATCTATGAATATTCAAGTAGTAAAAAAGAAAGGATGGAGAAAGTCGTGCGACATATCGGTACAAAATGAACGATGTTTTGTTTATTGAATTTGTATCCTTTCAGATGATGCAAAGGAATGAAAGAAGAGAGATACATCGTACATGCATCTTTGTCACAAATTAATCATAATACATAACAAGTAATTTTATTTTGTATCATATGCAGAATTTAAGTTGCACAGAAGGAAAAAAATTGAATGAGTCACATAAAGATAACGTCGAGACGAAGAGGAATATGATATGGATGCACGAAGATAACGTTTGCTACATTTTTTCTAAAATATAATAAATCTTAAATCGTTTTGTTTGTATCTTATGATATGATAACCTTGTAAGCAAACTTGCGGTTTGTACCTGCTTGCATTGACAGGGCGATTTGTAAACTAACAAACATGGGACAAACAGAATTTACATACTTTCTTGACTTTCTTCTACTCATTTCTGCGATTTTCAGTCTGCACTCAAAGGACAGGTAGGTGACTGCAATTTGGTTTAATGGAAGTGTCAAAAGATGGTTTTACTTCTTGTACACCATTCTGGCCAATAATCCTTTAAAAATGAGGTTTGACTTTGTCGTGTTTACACTTCAGAGTGTACATGTGATACAACTAAGAATCCAATCTGGCTTTTGATATAAACACGGGATCGGGAATGGGTTTGGTTGTGGTCACACCTTTTAAAATTCTCTATCCTACAAGCAATTCAATCATGTCATGAACCCTTTTAAGCCTCGGCACACTAAATATAACAAGAAAATAGATTTTTTGGTGTGTGCACCCACTACACTAACCGAACTGAGCCCCATGTTTTCCTTGAGAGTAAAATCGCTGTTCTTCCTGAACAAAGAAAATCTGTGTGCATACCCCTTTTATTTTCCACAAAAGCCATGAATTTTTAACGCAAGTGCATACATCCAAGTTGTTTTGTGATGATAAAAAGAGTCATCCTAATATTCTTTCCTCTTGAAGTGTTGAATGTTGGCCAAATCGCCTCTTTGAAATGACTTGAAGAAGAAGAATAGCAGTTCTCGTCCTAACTCATTCTATGCATGCTGCTTGGCGAATGTGAATGTTCTTATTTTGTTTAGATTAGGTTGTGAAAAAAGAAAACCCAGGTGAATGAAATATTTTCAACACATGACAGCAGTTCCATCCCATATATTTTATAGGCTTTTAGTCAAACATGAAGTTTTTCAAGAACGTCACACACAGCATTCGTCAGACA
>JAQIWN010003997.1:0-11963 GCA_034699025.1 Entomobrya cf. arborea Gr-Col-00668
TAGTGATCACAATTGTATTTTATTCTTTCAGGTACAAAGCTTCAAGAGAAGTGTGTGGAAAAGGGAAAAACAAGTAGCTTTTAGTACTTAACTTGATTCCCTTTTTAGACCTCTTCACCTTTCCACACGAATGAACTCATACACAACTATCCACATGCAGAATATGCAGATTGGATTTGAGAAAATGAGTATGAAACTGTTCACTACTGGATATATTATGTATGAACTGTGTCAAGTCTACGAATTTTGTGTTTTTATTATTTTATTGAACTTAATCGTTGTCACTATTTGACTGTCACCGTCAGTTAGCTTTTTAGTTCCAATACAATTATAACAACTTTATATGTTATGATAAATTACTTGGCCAACTGGAGTGCTGAGAAAATGTGACGCATAAAAATCTTAATAAGAGAAAGTAATACAAGTTAACTGAAACATTAGCCACTGTGCTGTCAGAACAGGACTGGAAAACTGCACACTAATTACTATCCAAAGATTATTCGAATGCTGAAACGGTACTAGAGCGAAATAAATAATTTGCGTAACATGATCATAATTGTGCACATATTTAATAATGAATGTAGTTGGTATTTCCCATTCAACCTCGTGGAATTCAAAAACGATAGTTGTTTCATTGGCCTATATGTCTAGCCTAAAGTGAAAATGGTAGCAAATACAGTTGAATTTTCATCATTTCAACCATACCTGTGAAGAGTGTGTCTCTCGCTCTCATTTCATGACAATAAAGTTACGTGAATCAAAAGTAATTAATACAGCAGCGTTGTACAATAATTATGCAAGCAGAAGAATACATATTTACTCGCATCATTACAGATGCAGCATTTTACATGAATAATGATCAAATGAATTTGATAGTGTACTAGTTAACTCACCGGCGGAACAAACATTGGAGCCACTTTCTTTTCCATAATATCCTCAAAATTCATTTCCATCATGTAAGGTTGTGTTTTGAGGGACTCCAAATTCGTAATCCTTTGTAAGGCATCCAATTGAAGTAACTGTTGCAAAAAAACAAATGTATGAGTACTTGACGTTATATTTTAAACATTGGATCTACGTAACAGCAACACTGCAGCATAAAATAAGAAAACTTTATTACATAACTTAAAAGTTTAAAATTTTAGCTTAATCCTTAACCCAAGTCACGTGAAGTGAGATTTAAAAATAATCACTTGGTAAAAAAATAAAGTAAACTGTGCCAATATCTAGAAGCATAAAATGTATGTGCATATTATTAAAGTTACGTGGGGAAAATGGCAACTGTATCAATTTTTCTAGGTATTCTATGAGTAAAATACATTGTGTAGCATGCGGAAAGTGTTGGTCTGTTTTTGTTTAATTAATTTGTACTAAAACCCAAAGGCGCATTTAAAGTAGAGCGATCCAATATTAATACTAGAATACATAGCGGAATGGAATGTTTTGTTATATGAAATGTGGTGTGTGTTAAGGTTTGTGGAGAAACCTTGCTGGTGAAAATGCTATGGGGAAAGGGAGCATTAAAAGGAGAGAAAAATGAAGAGAAAGCAACTCATGCCATAGCAGTACAAATATCCTTCGTAATAAAAGTAATGTAACCTGTTGAACAAGCATCGTGAATTCTGTGGGCCATGTTACTGGCCACTCTGGGGGCCCTTTTAGCATCTGTCTTATGTCCTTGTTTGGTGTGTGGGAATGAATCTCGTAAGGACGACGGCCAGAGCATAACTCATACGCTACCACGCCAAGTGACCACCTGTTTTTATTGTAAAAGTAATATGTAATCGTATTATGATAGTAAATCGAAAAATGAGTAATGGGAATATTTTGGTAACAGTGTACAGAGTACTGAACACGGAGAATAGTTTTGTACATATTTACTTACCAGTCGACAGAGTAACAGTATCCAGGAATCTCTTCGGCGTAGCAAGAAAAAATCTCAGGTGCTGTCAAAATAGATTACCAAATAGATTTTAAAAAGAATTTGTGTCAAAATTGATTTTCAGTCTTGTCATATTAAAGCTAAAAGGAAATATTTTGTTGGGACACGTGTTTACCCATATATGGTTTGGTTCCGGATAACGCACAAGCATATTCCTTGCCATCTTCCAGTTTTGTTGCTACGTTAAAGTCGGTTATGTGGGCGTGTCCCTCTTCGTCCAAAAGAATATTGTCAGGCTTAATATCTCTAAAATCGAAAAAAATAACAACATACCATAAAACATGTGAATTAAGTATTTAGGTAAACTAAAATTGATAGATATTTAGTTAATATTTTATGCAGAGATTATTTTTCAACTGAATCCCCAACCTCACTGCAAGCCAATAACAATTTATTTGAAATCCGACTACGATTTTAATATCCGGTTGACATTTTGTCTGGATGGATTTTAGCTTTTATAACTTCAAACCTAACCACACAACTCAACACAATAGATTGTACAGAACAGCAAAAATCAAATACAAGAGCATTCTGTCAAAACCCGGAAATGAGCGACTCAAAGGATCTCTGGATAGCTCGTGAAGATTTCAAGGTGAACCTCAGATCTAATTACAATAATGTAAATAGGATAACCCGTACTCTTGAAACATGTACTATACATAAAAACCTCAAGTGACAATCCACCGCTAAAAAGCTAAAGTAAATTGACCTCCGCCTTTTCACAAGTTTATTTACTGTGCTTTTTAGTATGTATGATCGTAGTTAAGTTTTTAATTCATTTTCTCCTTTCATTTTAGTAGTCTTGCGAAGTTGAGAGTACACGGAAAACTTCATGTTTTATTGAATGCGCTACTGTCAACGTAGATTGTTTACTTAACGCTTCACTATTTCCAGTAAAGTGGTAAATAAAACAGTAGGGTTCTCAGAATGAATACATGTATTTTTTGAAGTATAAATCCCAATTTCGTCGAATGCATGAATCATTAAACATGATTATATTATTGGATTATTCAACTGTTCATCTCTAAACTATAAACTAAATAAAGTCTATATTATTTAAACACTATTAAACCAATACAACCGATAATATCCCTGTATTGTATCTGTATTTCATGAGAAGGTTTTTCTGCTTCGGTAACATTTTAAAAGTTATTCGGGGAAATTATATAAAAATACATACATTCATGGAGACACAATAACAGGTATCGTGAAGAGAACATTTATATACAGCATTGTAACAAAATTGTTTGTGATTATTACCTGTGTATTATGTGCTTCTGCTGGAGATAATCCAGAGCGAGTCCAAGCTCAGCAACGTATCTGGAAATGAATAAAAAGCAATATTCTCTGATTAGTTTCGTTAGTGTTTTCTGGGGGAACGACGACGCGACGGTGAGAAAATAGAACGACAGTCAGTGTGTGTGACTAAAGTAATAATAGAAGAGAAAACATCACTGAAACTCTCTAGAAACAACGCCAGACTATAAGTTATAACATAACATGCACGTGTTTCTATATGTACTTGAATTACTCAGAGTAGTATGGCGTAATAAAAGTATTGTGCATTTCGTTTTTGAGAGACAGAGTGAAAGCTAAAATCGGAAGTGAACGTAAAGCAAAACTTTTATATCTTTATTAGCGAGCGATGCATCAATAAAGTTAGATTTTCTGTCTAATATTCAGAGAATATCCATGTCATAAAGCTTGTCACGAAACTTATGGATGTGCTGTGTACAAAGGAAGAAATTATAATGGGGTATAATTTGAGAAAACAAATGTAATTTTATCCATGCGTAAATACTACAGTGCAAAAGAAACATGCATATTTGTGTTTTTATTTACCACTTGTTTTTTCTGAATTTTTCAACCCCAAAATTTATTTGAAATCTATTCTTTCCTGTTTTATTAAGCATTGATTGGCATTGATATAAATAGGAATAGCGGAGGTCAGAAAAAAACAGCAAGACACAGACTTATATAAACTTTTATACATGTAGGTATACTGATACTGATAACAGCAACCACATTTATGCAGTTCCTCTCTTCATCATTTTTCCTAACAAATCCCTCGACTTTCTAAGAAGTAAAACTTTTTTCATTTTGCTGTTTATCAATTGTATTTAAGTTTTCCCCATTTTACATCCATCCTATTCTGTGTTCACATTTACAATTTTTCGCAAGACTGATCATTTAAGTTTTTCTATAGTTATATGTGTTGCTGGGCCAAATGGCAGGTTACTGTAAACGCACACAAGTTTTTCTTTCGACTGTGTGAGTAATTTGAAACGAGAAAACTATGAGTCTTTCCATTCAACAACTCAAGTCTTTTCGTTTAGTTGATGATTATATCTATTTTTGTAAAATGTGTACAATGTGTGTGTAGTGTATATACTTATTACACACTTCAAAAATATGATATGTATATTCCATTTACACCAAAAAAAGAATCATGCTAGCATTTCTTCTCTAGAAACATGAAAAGAAAACACTCAACTTCGAATGATCATGATGATGTTCCTTTCACTTTCACCCTGGCTAGTGGACCCTGACTCTATGAAAACTAATAAATATGTTGGGCAACATATAACTCACACCTTCGTCATCATATCATTCAACTATGTAAAAGCTGAACAAGTAAAGCTTGCCAAATCGATATCAATTTCCTTTGCTCTTTTTCACAAGTAGTTTCCTTCCGCCAAGTCAAGTATACATAGTGATGTGGATGTTCAAGGAAACTGATAATGATGACAAGTTACCATGCTTGAAAGTCAAAATACAGCTTGATATGTTTCTGCTTCTGTACATTTTCTAAAGTTGGATGGACAACTTTTTTTGAACATCATTGTGGTAGTGATATGCCAAAAATAAATCTTACGTTTTTATGATCAATGGTGGCAAAGAAACCTAATGTGTTGATGTGTCTCTGTCGTTTCAAGTCAACTCTTGGGAAAAAGTAGAATAAAAATCAGACAAGCTATTTTGTTAACAGGTCTTTAGAAATGAACTTTTTATATGGATGGATGATGATATGATTTAGTAGCAGCTAGAAATACTGTAAGACCACCAAAGTTTTTGTGAAATCCCAAATGGCTTGCAGATGTAAAATACAAGCAAAGTGTCAACCTACACATCACACTTGGTACTTGGTGAATAAATGCATGTTTTTTTTAAACAAAGGGAAAAAAGAGGAACTTCACTGGGGGCTAAAATAAACCAATAATATTGACTTTTCCTAAAAATAGATTTCTAAAACTAGAAACAGAAATGTAATCCCAAAAATTCGTTTTATGGTATTTTCTAAAATTTAGAATCGTTCAGTTTTGATTACAAACTGTATAAAACCACACTTCAATTCAATTATGATATGAGTTATCTTGGCCACTAGTGTTCAAGGCGCAGATCAAATGAACCGAATTTCGTATAAACAATCCGCAGGAGCCCACTTTTAAAGATATAAATGTTAAACCTTTTCCAAAAATGCAATCGTATTTTTTCACAGCTGTAGATTATAATTTTCTATATTAATTTTAATGTTGACATAATTTGATCTTTTTTTGTTAAATACATTTCCTCGGACAAAATCAATAAGAATGATAAGAATGAATGTTCACTTGAATATTGTCAGTGTTCTTTGATTTGACTACTCATTGTATTAAAAATCATAATCATTGTCATCATCACTTTTCACTGTTATTATCAACCTACATAGTTACATGGCTTTCTCCTTGCTTGTCAATGTTATCATTCAAACTCTACTTCGACATCGACTTATTCAATATATTACAGGTTTTAAACGAATATGTTAAACACAAAAGCAGTCTTGAAAATGCTCGTGGCAAGAAAAAGGTTTTATAATGACATAATAAAATGAATTTACATACAAATGTCATACCATCACCCTTCAAAAGGAAAGCTCAAGGGATAAAAAATGAAATGGGCTGAGACGACACATCGACATATGACATCCGACATCATCCCTTTGGTGTAATATGTAATCTTGTCACCACTGTCATCAAAATGCAAAGCATGTTCTTTAGAAAAACGTCATGTAAAGTTTCTTTTGTCGGTGTGGCATATCGTACAAAATATCAGCATGTTTTGAAAAGCTAGTGAAGATGAATTACGATGATGATGGATTAGTACATACGATATTTATGTGTGTACATAAATATTATGACTATGGTAGTAGAAAATGTTTTGAATTCGACTTAATTGAGGTAAACATACAGTAAAGTAATTAGTGTTAAGTAAGTCCATGTAAGACTTTAGCATGCCTTTGAACTCAAGAAGATCAACAAACTTTTACGCAAAATAAGATTCAAAAGCGAAACAAAGGATAATTGTAACAAGATTCTTTGAAAATATATGTATTTTCCTTTTCTTCATGATAGAAGAGGATGAACTCATTTCATTTCAAGTATGTAAACATGGTTTGAGGTAACCAGATTCAGATGTAATAATAAGAGTACTACTGCATGCATTGAAGTGCACGGTTTTGTAGATAAATAAGATATGCAAGGATGAGTTCATGGATATTCATTACATACACAATTATTTTGCTTATTAGATAAACTGGAACGCCATTTTAATGTGGGTACTTTCTTTGTCCGTATCGTGTCCGGCTTTATGGCCGTCGGTGTCGGTCGAAAAATTCAAATATTAAACGATATTTTTGAGCTATGTACGTTTTAATCTTTCTACAGATACTTCTGGCGTGTAATCTTTAATTTTAAGAGAAAATGGCCCATAGATTTCAAACACAGTGTTAGTTTTTAAAATTACTTCTTTTCCCTAATGGCACTACTTTTTATGATAGTTAGAATGATTTATTATTAAATATTATGCTTGTGCACAGAACAAGCTGTATTACTCATTATTACGATCTCCACAAGGTAGGATAACCGGATTCTATTTCATTTTGACGAGTAACATGGTACCTTCACCTTTTCCCTTTTAGCTTTTCTCTGCGACTACTTCAAATTTTGTAGTAAATATGTAATGCATGGAATGATGATTTATTATCTTGTAAATCTGGGATAGTGTATATTTTGGAAATGTACATTAAGGGCTAACTCATTTTTTTGACTGAATTTATTGAATTGATGCTCGCATTTTGGTTGTCAGTAAAAAAAAATATGATACAACAGAGAAGAGGTACAAGTAAATACCGAGTCAGTGAGCTACCAAAAATCATTTCGTGATGCAAGTCATGGATGTCAGAAAGGAAAAAAAATTGAAAGTTCCAAGACGAAAAGACTGAATAGTAATAATACGTCCGTTGATCATATTCAATAGAAAAGGCTACAACTTCAAATAGCTTTTTTTTCTGCAGTTTTTTTTACATATAAACTATACATATATCTACACTACACACTCAGACGACAAAGTATTGATTTCATGAGAGCAAAAAAATTGCAAATAAGACGAATAGAGTAGACTGTGATGATGTGATAAAGGCAAAAATAGATTGCGTGCGTCGTGGTACGTAAGTATATATACACATAGTACGCTAGATTTACACACAATAAGGAATAAAAATACCTTTAATACAATGAGATTTCATGGGAATATGATTGGAAAGTCAATAAGGACTCCCTCTGAGAAAGAAAAAAAAATCAAGCTAAAACAAGTTCTTGACAGCAAATTGTTCCTGACTCTCGGTGCTGATCTGTTCAGTATATCTACGCTTCAACTAAAAATATCCCAGTGTTTTGCCATTTTAGCCAATCTATCGTATTTTTAACAAAGGAACAAGGTTATATAAAACCACTGTAGTATCAAAACGAAGTAGTGATTAAAAAAAAATATATATCTCAAATTTAAAGTGAAAGCCTGAATATTTTTCAAACACTTTTTTGGCCTTAAGTCATAAGATTAGTGTTTCATACCTCAAATAACTCCTACAAAAATAGGTTTAAACAGTTCTCTTGCAAATAGTCGGAAAGAAACGGACTAGAATACGGACCGAATAAAGACAAACTTACCATTCCTATAAAAAAGCATCGGTTCAAAAAATATTTTACAGAACTTCATGATCGAGTGTTCACCATATAAGATACTATACTACTACAACGTTAGAGTTTCCAGTTGCGACTGGAAATAAAATATGTAAAGCCTTTTTCTTCTGTTCGTGTACTATCATTACTCTACATTATTTTTTGTTCGTGATTTCAGTATAAAAACGTAGTTTAATGTTGCATTATTATGTCGTAAATATAATGGTACGCTTTACATCACATCCTCATCAGCATTACACCTCATGTCTTCATCATGATCATATCTATGCATGTCTATACACGTCACCTCCCACATATACCCAACCTCAGCTCCCTTTTTGCCATCACTCTTGGCAAGACAGCAAATTTTCTTTACACTGCACTGTCAGCCACAGAGAAATGAAATGAGAGAGAAAAGTAATATGTAAACATAGATTATTTGCAGAAAAAAAATAAATTCATCTTCAACCAACACAATATTACCAACATAATCCAGGTTGAATTTCACTCAAAAGCCCATCACATCACAGTTCTCAAAATGCATGTTTTAAACATGGAAGCATTTACATCAAAAACATATACCGGGTATTCTTGTTTTCACTTGAAAACAATCTTCTCCTTTTAATCCCTTCCTTTTATGACCGAAAAAGATGTGGTGATGGTGGTAAAAAGATGCTATCAATTTTTTTTTACTCAGAAATGCCATCAGTCAACTAAAAGTGTCGAGTCAGGCTTTAACTTGTACGTGCCATTTTATACTTTACTGACATTCTTATTTTCAAGATGGAATAGAAAAAAAAGTGAAATTAATTCATTTCATGTCAGTTGGAATGTGTCGTAGAAAATGTGTACAATGACAAAGGTTGTTTGATTTATATTTCAATTGAATTCTTTGATTTTCAATTACACTTTTATTATGCACGACACACTACAGTTAAAGGAATGAGTTTTACGACGACAAAACAATCTTTCTAAAAATGTTTCATCTAAAATATGACACTGTCTTTTTTTACGTAACAGGTTATATAACACCGAAAAAAACAATAACAGAATCCGAAAAAGGAAAACCTTCAAGTATAATCATCATCATCCTACTCATCCTTCTCTTATTTTTTCTAAAATACTTTTTTTCAAATCAGTCATTCTTTTTTTCAATGCTCTCACAGTAAAAAATCCTTTTGTGTGCTCAACAATGCTTGTGTGTGCTTGGATGAATGAGAATGGTGATGGGAGTGTACTATACACACTGAAGTTCAACAAAAGAAAGAAAAAGGAGCAGTCTGAAAAAAGGGTTCACCGGACTGCGATGTCAACCTGCCTGTTGGTATAGCATCCATTCTCTATTGTGAATGGAGACTCTTACCTTTCAAATAAAAAAAGCTTTTCTTCTTATTATATACTTCCTATTGTCCAATCCACCTATATATCATATAAAAGTATAAAATTCCTTTAACGCTAATGGTTTGTTTGAATTAAACATGGGATACAGGGTGAGTAAAAAAAGGAACTCGAATTTCTTAGAAGAATTTTTTTTAACAGAAGAAAGCAGCAATTCAACAAGGTTGAGATGGCCCAGGCCATATGACCTGAAATTCAATACTTATTTGAAATTTTTTCCTCAGTATTAGCCAACACCCGACCCTTAAAATGATTGCACCTTTAATAAAACCTAAGTGTTCACATTTTTACAAGCTTTCAATATAGCCACTTATGCTACATAATTTGCCATTTTATGGTTTCCGTTATTTCAAGCCATAAAAAGAGTAAATGTGGTGGTAACATAACATGGATGGGTTAATATAGCAGTTTTTTTTATGAATATGCTCTCTAGTAAAAAAAATTGTTCATTGTTCTCCTTCCCAATAATATTTTTGTTATGGTAATATTTTCTTTTTACACTTACATTCTAACTGCTTCCGGAGGGAACATAACGTTTTGCATGAGATGATAGCGTAGATCTCCTCCCAAAAGTAGGTCCTGTACAAGAAACATATCTTCTTCATCTGAAAAGATAATAACAAACAGAATGGTAGATTAGATAATAATATTCTCTTCTTGATATGTATACTCTTTGCTGGGTATATATGCATATCATGCCGTGATGTGACCATATGTATTCATAATAAAAACTCAGAAGGAAAGGATGACAGAGGAAGGGAAAACCCAGTAGCTTCCTTTACTGCAAAGATTATTTTACTTTTGGGATAAAGAAGAAGATGTAGGCTTACATTATTAAAAGATAAAGTAATAATAAATTGTAGCACACTAAGCTAAACTACTACATTGTACGGTTATTATGGATCATAATAATACATTAGGCTATCAGTGTACTAGGGCGAATATTATAAAAAAAACAGGATGGATGGTGATAGTTTTTTGGTGAAGGTGGAAAAACGAGTGTGTGTGTGGAAGGTTAAATAGTAAAGTAAGGTTATTACAAGAAGAAAATTAACTTATTTTTAGGTTGGCTCGTTTTCCATAAAAGGACCATGACTTTGGTGGGAAAGGAAAAAGGAAGGATATTTTTTTGCCATGTCATATGCCATGCCATTCTAGCGAAAACCTTATCGTTTTGCTGAGAGAAAAATAGAAGAGTGAGTTAAGTGTGTAGTGATGTGGTACGTGCCTATCTAATGTTCTGTTCATTAAATATTGTCGCTGGTCTGACGCTTTTAAAAGCTATGCCATGCCATGCCAAAGCCAGAGCACACACATCACATGACAGTTATAGTATTTTTGCTTAAAATTGACTCAATTAACTGAACCCTTTCTACTATAGCCGCCCCGCGTTCTTTCCTAAATCATAATAATAATAGCTGGTAAAGGTGTGGCGCATGTTTTGCGGAGCTGCTGTCGTTATAACATTTTAATATATTTTTCAAGGATATTTATGTATGTTCGCTTTTTGATTTTTCAAAAGATATACACATCTAGGTAATATATACACTTGGAAATATTATATGTTGGTAGCATGCACGAAATTGTGTCTGGAATTGAATGGATTTGTCATGTTCCTCTTGCAAATCAATATCATCCAGTAGTAAATCACCATCAACCATGTTCCTATAATAATTTATAAAAAAATTGTTAATAAGAGAGTGCAAGTGAAATCTAAACACCAACTTCGTATCGTACACATCAAAAATATATGACAGCTCACAATTTATAGTTGGGTGACTTGGATGAAATGAATGACTTTGATGAAATTGATGAATTGCAAAAAGGAAAAATCAGTGCATTTTAACTTGAATATACGTTTTGCATGCATACATGTACTTATGCTACTGAAAAAAATCTTGAATTTGGTTATTATTAATATTTTTTTAGCAATGATTTACCAACAAAGTAAGATTTTTTAGGTATGACATGGCAACAAGAGTGCCATGTAATGGGGCAAAAGGGGAAACTACCGTGTATTTATGGTTGAATGAATTACTAACATGTGTGTTGTATTACTTATGTCAGAAAAAAGTGAGTTGTAAAATGGAACAAGAAAGCATTTTCTGTCTCAGTCAAGTGGATATCAAGTAAAAGCATTGCACTTTGCTCTGGCCTGGCCTCTCTCTCTAAACTTATTTAACTCTGACGTTTATTTTTCAACGGTGATAAAGGTGGTATGGTTTTTTTCAACTTACAACCGATATTACTACTGGTTGTAGAGCAAAAAAAAGAAGTACAAAAAATCCCACATTTTATAATAATATGGTAGAAAAAAATATATAGACCATGTGTACCATAATTTTTACCCGTTTCATACATGCATATTAGAATGTATGAATGGGCCACACATATGGTTACACACACAACCATTTTCTTTTCTAATTGCCTATTCTTCCCGAATAAGATTCATTAAATATTAAGGTTTTGGACAAGTTTTCTCTAGTAGCCCAGTACACATTTTTTTGAGCTCTTTGCACTTTCTCTCTACTCTACTTGTAATGTGGAGCAGCACTTAACTCCTTTTGTCTGTGTGTCTGCTCTCCCGGTGCGTTTTTTCTCTTTCTTACGCTCCTTTTTTTGAATAC
>JAQIWN010003998.1:0-11958 GCA_034699025.1 Entomobrya cf. arborea Gr-Col-00668
TGACTAATAAACTTGAAAACAAGGATATTTTTTTCAATCAGAAGCTCTTTAAACCAAGCAAAGTAATATGTCACGGTCAAACAACACCCCCGACCCTAAGGGAGTACCACAGCCTCCTCCTGATGACGATGCAAATGTGGCTGCCTGTGAAATATACAGATTGGCTGGAGATATAAACTCGATGCAAAGGCTAGGCTGTGAAGACATACCTGAAAGTGACCATCATGGTCCCTTAAAAACGATACCGGTTAGTGGAGAACGTGCGCACGAAATGGATGAGAGTATTTCCAGCTCACTTAAGTACTTCATGCTCTCTTTGCTTTTGCTCGTTGCCACAATGGCTATACTTGCCTGTTGTTGTCAAATGTACTCGAGGATTTCCAGCAGAAGGGAGGTTCTTCAAAATGAATTTCGAGCCAGACTGGCAGGTGATAATTTGAACAACAACACGTATACTCCAAAACGCAGTGGTTGTTGTGGCAGTTCAGCTGGAAGATCGATGCCACCTCCGACTAGTTATCGTCCCGTTCAACCTAGTTGTTTTGGAAGTGGTGGACCAGGTATAAGCAGAGGGGGATTATATAGCCAGCCGCTGCCACCGTGCGACTGTACTGTTAATATAATTTAAAGAGCTTTGTGCATACAACTCTTTAACAATTTAAAATTTGCAAGTAAATTTGACACATACGACAGCAGATATCATTTCCAATTTTTACTTATGACTTCTATGAAAAATACAGATTTTGTAAATATGAAATATAAAGTTTTTTCTTTATTTTCGTTTTGACTTAAAACGTAATATAAAGGATCTGCTATGAAATATACAGCATTTTATAAGTACCACCATATCACAATGAGCCTTGTACTATTGATTTCTCCAAGATTGCATATCTTTTGGCCATGTTGTCATAAATCTAAAAAAATAACCAATAGTATGAGCAAATGTATAAAAAACTTTTAAAATAGTTAAACCCTAAATCAAGCAACAAATACCTCTTTGGCATCTCGGTGGGGATCACAGACTTTTTTGAAGGAAGCTTTGTCTCCAACAACGTCTCCAAATGATGCGCCCTCCTCTGCTAACGCATGCTTGATTCTATAGCAAGCACCTAAATCTGCAGAGCTGGATGTTTCCTGCAAAAGTTAAAACAAACTTAAGCTAATTTTCATTATAAACTATAATTTAACTATCGATAAGATCCACTTACTTGAACATACACCGGTGCGTTAAAAACATCAGACAACACTTGCAAAATATTCTCGTTGCACGATGCCCCACCAGTCGCTAATATCTTTGAGTTTTTATCTATGGAAAAGTCATTAAAATATTTTTTGCACTCTAGAGCTTATAAACCAGCTTACTAACATATTTTAAATGGAAATTTCAAATGCCTCACTTGTTGTGCATCCTATTTTCTCTGCGTGAATTCTCCTGGATAAAAACTGCCCCTCGATCAGCGCTCTTACTTCAACCTCTTTACTAGTAAACTTCGTTAGCTTATTTCCTTCTTTATTGAAACGGTGGTCTCCATCTAAAAGTAATAATAAGCAATACACAATAAGCATTTGACCGGGACCAGGCTGAATTTTGTCTTGTGTTCTTTAGTGCTTACTTTTTACTTTTGGAATGATCTCCCACAAATCATAGTACATGCCAATATTGCCAAAATTCCCTCTTGGAGTAGAATTCAACAATTCGTTGAATATGGCCCATGAACCATCAGCAGATAATTTCCTAATTCTTTCTCTAGTTAGAGATCCATTTTTAAAGCACAATAAAGCCATATAATGGTCCCGTGAAGATACAGGATTAGCGAATATGTGACCCTCTCCAAGACCTTCCTCTGGAATCTTGTCAAGAGAAAGGAACAACGTATCACTTGTTCCTAAACTAACTGCAATATCAGAAGGTCCCAAAGCCATTGCAGCGAAGGAACTGGGATTGTCACCGGTAAATGCAATAACTTTGCAGTCAGGACTAAAGCCATAACGCTCCACAAAATAGTTTGAAACATTTCCTACAATTGATTCGGACGGAATCGGATCTCCAAGCCTTTCCTCTAAATTGGAGTCATAGCTAGTGACACCTTCCAAACATCTAGGGTCCCATGTCTTTTTTCTTATATCAAGCAAGTTCATTCCACTTCCATCAGAAAAGTCAATGCCAGCATAGTCACCAAGAAAAATCGAGCATACAAAACTGGATAAAAGCGATATTCTCTGAAATACATTTCATCACGTGATTATTTAGATGAAAGGTGAAATGTCAGATTTTATTAAAGATAGATAACATTTAAAAATTATCTTCATGATAAAGTTACCTCTGTCGAGTTGTACGCTTCACGCTTTGTATGAAATATTTTTGAGATCTGACTTGCTGTAAATCTCTCATATGCTCTGGACCCCGTAATGCTCGCCAACTCCTGCAAGCCACAAAATTCGAGTTGTAAATTATGTATCAGAACTGTAGTATTAGTATTACCAATTTATACGCAATCACGTCACCTCTGGTCCACCAATAAACTTTTCTAGTGTATCACAGTATTCTGTTGTGGAGGAATCCATCCATATCGGGGAATGTGTTACGCTAAATGCAAATGGCAGTTGGTCATGTAGAAACTTTCCTGGGTCCAGTGTTTGTAGCATTTCCTTTGCTCCTTTCTTCCAGTAAACGCTTCCATGTTGCTATTACCGAATGATTTTTTTAGATGTATGAACGGAAATAAATGACAAGTTGATAATGGGAATCAGTTTTTCATGTCGCAGTTCTTACCTGTGCAGCGCCACTAATTCCAACTATACTTTCAAAAGGCAATTCCAACAGTCTTATTTTTTCCATTACAATGTCAATTGCTTTAATAAACATGATTGGTTGTGCTGTGACAATTTTTGGATTGCGTTCATCTTTGTTCACTCCGCCGACAGTGCTGTCAACGAAAAAAATAGGAAATTCTTTTGTGCAAATCAGTTTACTATTGAGCTTGAACTGTCAATGAATTTCATACATACCGGAATTCTGGAAGGTTTTTATCAAAGTTGACACTTGCTTCATACAATACATCCAAATTGTCATTTGTGATGACAGCCTTCACCTGTAAAGTATTAATATAGCATAAATACAAGTAGACATCCTCATTATTTCAAGGTCACATTATATCGAATTTAAGTTATTGTGATAGTGAATAGAACAAAATCAGTGATGAAAAAATGAAAGTAGCATATTTTCCCATATGAAAAAATCAATATTTTATTCTACTACATCAGCAAGCCTTAGCTGTGTAATAAGTTGAAGTTCACCTTTGATGTATAGAAAAGAGAAGTATGTAAAATGTATTTGTATCTTGTTTGTAGCCTATTCTGATTCTGTCTGACATATCCCAATATACATTTTTCCTTTCACATTTCCAATGAACAAAGTTATGATTTTTTCGCTGAACTTACCGATTGTGTACTAAGATCCAAGCCTAAGTACAACGGATTGTTGTTTGGTGGTCGCCCGTCCATTATTGCTTCCACATTCACAAACTAGCAAACCTGTATTTAAAATAGAAACTTTGGCCCAAGCCGGGTTTTGTAAAAGTGTGGGTAACTGTTTTAGTACCAAAACTTCACTAAACGACACCAATGCGCAAAAGGGATTTTGTCTTCTAGATTTCTACTGAGCTGAACAGAACAAGAAGGGATTTGCACAACTAACTGCAAACTGTGCATGCCTGATCATTATTTGTTGACGTAAACCTAAAAGGTATAAAATGTTTGTGCACAATTTTGCATTTTCACAGAGATTCGTTATTGGTTTAAAATTATTTTTTCTACTAACAAAGTAGCGATTCATGAGCAGAGCAGTACGGTACTTTGAAGCACACGATTCTTACGAAATTTACAGTATGCCAAATATATTTAATGCTCAGCAAGAATAAATTATTGCTATCAGATAATCAAAGTATTGCAGCCAATTTTTATGGTGGACATACAGGAATGAGGCACATTGCCTATTAAACCATCTGACAGAAAGATCACATTCATTCTTTTAACATAAGTACATCTGAAAAAAGCCAATCCTTAGAAGCCATATAAGGTAGATAGAGGAACTAACTTGTGAAGGAGATGTTGATGGGAAGTAACTATATTTAACGATATGGTCCTCAACCACAATGTAAAATAGAAAAAATGATGAGATAAATACATATATACCAAACGATTGTACTGTGTGAAGCGCAGGTGGCTCTAGATTGCGTTTTTAAATGGCAAGCTATGATGCTGAGCAAACCTGAATCACTGATCCACAGGTTGGTTGGATTACATCAATTTTTTTGGCTTTATGCTACACAACATTTATTCATTGAAACGTACTTACTTTTGCATACAGCTATAGAACTAGATATGACAATGCAACAACTCATCAAAGAAGCCTCTTATATAACTTTTGAGCGAATCCAGGCTGAAAGATAATGAAAAGGAGTGCGACATAACATGAACTTATGAAGCATACAAATATTAAATACAAAACATATTGCATGAAGAACTCGGCATTTTAAAGTGATAAGTTAGGCTATTTAGACGCTATATTCATATCGTCACATTTTATCATATCCGTTATTTGGCTGTTCAACGTTGCATGTTGCACATCATGCAAACAGAATTGAAGTCTTGAAAATGCAGTCAACAATATGGTTCTGCTTCGAGTGGCCAACAAAAGATTATTATAGAATAAAAATCGTTCAAACACAAACTTTTCTAAAATGTAAAGAATGAATTGTTATGAAACTTATGAAAAAGGTAGAGCCTTCTGACTAAACCATTGTTGAATTGTAATTGTAAGAGTCATCGTATAATGAGTTAGAGTTAACTTTGAAGGTATGTATGTATGTATTTTTAATGACATCACGCCCTTGTTGTTGTTTGGCAGTTTGGATAAATTTATTGCAGAATATTTTTAGGTGGCCAGTGCAGTGGCCTAAAAACTTATTTTCTGAAATGACTAATCACTAAATTTTCCTTTCCATTAGCACCTATTTATTTATTATCTCTTAATTAGCTTTATGGTGGATATTTGGCGAAGATTTGATCGTGTAAGACAATAAATTTTATACTATAAAAATCTCGAAATATTACGCTTATTTTTATCCCACTTTTATAAGATTTGCTTGCACTTCTCAAAATTTGGCACAATTCATACCAACCACAGCTAGTAGCATAAAGCGTAACGGAACAATCCTGCAGTTTTTACTTCCTGAATACCGTTTCTGAATTCTTCAGCACGTTCGCGTAAAAAGCATATCACTATCACCATTGTTTGAATAAAGCATCATCCTAAAGCAGTAAAACTCAAGAGGCTAATCTTCTATACAACTCCATATTACAAGCAAACTTTAGAATTCGACTCGAATTTTGATTCAATTCGCCCCAAAAATGAAAAAAAGTTACAAACAAAAATTTCAAACTATAATATTCTGTTTCCAATCAACTTTATATCAGAAACCTGGAATATGCCAATATGTCTCGAATATAATTTTGGATGCTCCATTGCAAACATTCGTGTTAACCATTTAGGCAAACGACAAAAATGCTCAAGTTTCTTGCAAAAAAAGTCTTCTGTACTGTTTTTTTTAGTATATATGCTTTTTTATTTATCCGTTTACAGTCTCAAGTGTAATTTACTACTGTTCTAAGTATGTAATGTACACAATTTTGAGATAAATTTATATACCAATTTTTGCTTCACACTTAACCTATCGTCATTCTAGGTACATAAAAGATACAATTTTTATTATATTTCCTATTTCCTTTTCAATAATTGCATGCATTTCAGACTTTGTGAACATAATGCAGCTTTCATTGAAAGAATTTAAATGATTTTATCATTAATAATATCAATCTAAAACCAACACAATCAATAAATTTACTTGGTAATTTTTAACATAGTTAACCAGGTTTTCAAATGTAAGGTAAAAATATCTCAATAAGATGTCAAAAAAGTACTACAATTCTGATACAATAAAAAACTTAAAAACACAAAAAATGAGCTATTAAGTTGGTAATGTTCATGGAAGGACACAATTTTAATATAAATAAAAATCAAGTTTAAAATTGCAAAAGTCAGTTATTTTTGAACTCGTAAAAATTGAATTGATTATGACAATGAATTGAAGTGTTCCAATATAGAAGGCAGGCCGACCTTAATAAAACGCATCTTAATTTTTTTGTCAATCAATCATAAAACAACCCTGGCGCTAAGTAATTGTTTTTTAAAGTGTAAGGCGACCAATTAGCGCTTCCAGCTCATCGATTTCATCCAGCACCTCATCCTTTCGTTGAATTTTTTCCAACTGCAAAAATATCAAAGTATTTACACTTAATTTAAGGGAGATATGAGCGAATTATAAGCAAATTAACAAAAGCAAAGAAGAAAAATATACATATTGATAGAAAATGGAAAAAATCTTTTTGTCTGGAAGCTTCTCTGAAATTCTGTTTGTAGATTCTTAAATTTTTATTATACTTTTAACTCGTCATATACAACAAGGTATAATTTGATATCACAAAATCGTGAAACAAGAAACAAGTATGAACGCAAGGGCTAATGCTTACAATAATTTATTTGTACCATGAGGCTTATTCGTAAGTTTTTAGGCAGCTAATTCTTTTTTAAAGTTTATAAAAATAAAAAATGCTTTACTCTTTATGCGGAAATATTTAATTTTTACCCTAAATAAAATTTATATACTACAGTTGATCAAGCGAGTTCATTTTATAGACATATTCATTCCAAACCTGCTCTTTTTCCGGAGATTTCAATTCTCCACTGACGATTTTTTGCTCAAGAGCTTCAATTTCCTTTAAACGTTTCTTGAGATTTCTTAATCTTTTAGACGGATCTGTCTGTTGTTGACTACTTGAGGTTGAAGATGAAGGCGGCGCCGTGGTTCCAGAAGAATTACCTCCAGCATTGTTAGTGTTATCCCCTCCCTCTGATTTTCCTTTACTTTTAGACTTTTTCGATTTCGATTTTGGCTTATCTGCTTCCGTCGTGTCTACAAAATTTAGACCAGGAATTGAAGGAGTAGGCTCATAGTTGCCAACTTCAAAATATCCTATTCCACTGGAACTATCGGAAGCTTTAAACTTCTGTACGTCTGACATGGTCATTCCAACAGGAACTTGAGATCGTTGTTGAGCATGTTGCTTTCCCTTACTCACGTACACAGGTTGCTCCTCTTGAGGTACATAACCGTCCCTTACCCGAATCGGTTTTCGCCATGTTCCATCAGGTCGCTGGCTAGCTGGGATGTAAGTTTGACCTACAAAAAGAAAATATGATTAGATGAACTAGTTTACATTTTTTGGACTAAAATAACTATGTAGACATGTAGAGATACTAAATACAAGAAATTCGATTTAGATTCCACTTGCCTGTTTCATCTTTAACCACATTTAGCGACGTCATCTTGTCAACTCCTTTTGACCGAAGAGATGTTTTGTTTAATGAGATGACTTTGGCAATCTCAGGTTCTGAACAGACAGATAAGAGCAAAATACCCTTTGAATGAATAATCAATTACAAAGGTAAGCAATCACATGGGTCACCTTCAAATAACGTATACACTTCCGGGTACCTTTAAGAACCAAATTGCACAGAAATTAGTTTACACGTCTTATCATTACACTGCTTTAACAAAATTTAGAGGTACACGATGCTACAGAGTCATAATAACTTCGACTATTTTAAATTTCGATCTATTTAATAATGTACATAATTTTATTCTATAGGACACTGGCATTGTGCCCTTAAAATCTATAACTGTGTAACATGTCACAGGAAACAACATTAACAGCCAGATTTTACTGATTATAGCCAGTAAAACTCAAAACCTCATTTCGTGGAATTTGACAAACTACCAATTCTCATATTTTTGTATTCTATTCAGATTCCGATTTCAATACCTGCTATGTTCAATCCCAGTCTCAATATTAAGAATTTAATTTGTGTATCGATCATAAAAATCAGTTAATTATGTAAACAATGTGTTTTTACAAAAACTTGCAGTATTTTTGTGGTTTTTGTATTGTATTTTTTCACACTTAAGCTTTAGCGTGCGATTTAAAACAAGCAGCTGCAGCTGCAAGGAAGATTTAGAAAAGGTATTGTTTTTAATTAACCATATTTAAGTTAACCCTTTAACAAGTATCCATTCTGTAGGCATTTTGCATCTTTGCTTGTAAAGTAAAACCTTAGTAAAACACATTTGTTTTGTATTTTTCTCATGCCATAATATATCAAACCAACCAACACCAACTACAAAACCAGCAGTTGAGTAAAAAGGCCAGACAGACAGAAGAAGAGAGTAGCTTTGAATTAAAGCGGTGGTAGAAGTGGTAGTATGGTGGTGGTGGTATTGCTGATGGATATGTTCAATGATAATCCTCTGTTGAAATCTCGTTCTACCTCACACACAACTTCCTATCAAATCAGCATTCAATTCAGTTCACCCTTTTCCACCTCCAACATAACAAAAAATAGCATATATGCACTATAAAATGGCATAAAATATAGTTTCATGTATTATTTTGTGTTAAGTTGTTGATGTATTTAAAAATATGCATACACGCGTTATGATTGTGTCTGATTTTCATTTGATTGCGATTAGCACAAATAAATAATTCAATGTTATATAAAAAATAAAAGAAGGTGAATACTGTCACAATATTATTACTGTGTAGTGTATTCTGATTCATAAAATGATTTGATTTCGTTGTATAGTGGAAATTGTTTTTGTAAAATGTCTGCATGCAAAGTATGTAGTCAAGAATATTATTGAAGCTTGATGTCGTATGAAATAGAAATTCAAAAATTATATGATATTAAAAAGAGAAAAATATGGTAAAGTTAAGGTGTCAAGGTTGAAGGTGAGATTCATGAAAAATTGTACGGACTTAATTAAACTTGTGTTACAAGCATTTAATATGATGTTGTTTCCTATGATTATTATGGTCAACTGGATGTTACTTTGAATTCGTTGCTAGTTTCATTCCAATATCCAACACTATCGTCAACCGTGTATCATGTATGAATGTGAATCTTGGATGATCATTGGATAACCAACTCTTTACTATTTATGTTTTCAATTACCACATTACGAATTCCTCTTATTATTATGATACTCATCAAGGATGTATTTTAAAATACTTTTTAGTAAATGTAAGTAACAGCTCATAAAGGTTTTGAATTTATTGAAGCTGTGTGCTGAAAGATTTATTGTATATACTGTGAAACGATGCGAAAATGTTTGTTCTTGGGGTAAAATAAACATAATAGTTAGATCATAAGACAAAAATGTAAGTGCAGCACTGTGAGCACTGAATTATTTGCAAATGCAATTTGCTGTTTGAGATGTCGTTACACGATCTTAATTGATGTCACATCTTATATCACAATGTCTTAACGGGTGGATTTCTTTTTTGGATTTTAAAATAACTTGTTACTTTCCAAGAGATTTTCGTAGAATTCTGCATTTGTCAACTGCTATAACCCAATTTGATTTTCTCTATTAATGCATACATGAAACAACTTGTATTTTAGTTATAATTTAAATTATAAAAAAATCTCTTAACACGTTTCATGAATTTATTGACACACTTGTCTCATATTCTGTCGTGTCATTTGCCTAATCTTAATTCTTTATTTTCCCCCAGAAGATGTACACTGTCGCTGACTTGCTAACGCTCAAATGGAAGAATAGTAGATGAAAATTTAAGCCATAATTTCTAATTCGTCACAGCTTTCCCTTTCGTAACGTTTCGTTTTTGGCAACTTTGAATCATTATTACGGGATTTTCTGTTTTGTCATCCTCAAAAATATTTACCTTTTACCACTGCTCTCTTCTCTTGTATGAATGCATGTATGTTTTGTATTTTTTTCAGTCTGAATTATTTTTTTTACTAAATTCCACATTCATGCTAAAATTAAGAAAAATTTCAAGCTATTAGACTCTCTCATATCATTCGCATTTTTATACGTAGGTGGGCAAAGATGCAAAAATCTGTAATACAGCCACTACTCGCCACTACCACACTATTAGTGAAATAACGACTACTTGCATTCGTCGTACAGAAGAAGAAAGTAAAACATATATAACATGTTATCTGACTATTTTTACAACTCAATTGTAGTGGTGACATCGTTTTTACAGAGAAAATGACTAGACTACTGACACTGTGTGCACATGTATAAAAGATTACAAGAAATTTGCGTGGGCGAAAATGTGCCATATGGGTAAGGTAGGCCAGCCGAAAAAAATCTTTCCTAGAGATTACGTGGCTGGTATGCGTAGAGTATTACCAGAGGATGAAAGCGTTGAGCATTCAAGGAATTCGGATAATCTGTTTTGCATCCTGGTTTTCGGATGGATGCTTTCATATATTTCTCTTTGATGCATCCAACCATGCATACTAAACAAATAACAACATTAGCCTCGCCGTTGTTCCCAAAGACGCTACATGAATACCGAGTCGCTGATTAGATTTGGTTTTTAAGCAAACTTAGGAAATACTGTATACTGGCATTTTGGAATGCGAAAATGTGGATTGTGGATAGTGGAACTTGGGATAGCCCACAATGATGCTGACGACAAACTGTTTAAAGACTTTGACCCTGAGCTTGATATTAGTTTTTTGGTAAAAAGCTTGCAGTTTACTACAGACACATCAAGATTTATTTCACTTAACTAGACCCGACATCGATGATATCATTATTTAGAAAGGCTAAGCTTTGATTATTTTTTTATAGGGTTAGCAATGCAATGGTCTATTTAGTCTATTATAATCTGCTACTGGAAACGGTCCAGACAACAAAGTAAGTTGTCTTCGCTTTGATGACATACTAATGGCTATGAAATTTGGTTAACCAATAAGCAATTTGTGATTACTACATGTATTTAAAAACTGATGGTTCTCCGGTGGTAGGTCTTTTCGTAGGAAAAACAAAATTGTTTGTTCTTAATCTAGCTTTGTTTTGAAAATTCTAAAGACATGACTCACTCATTAAAGCATTCCATCTTGTTTACAAATCGGGATATTGCGTCAACAATTTAAAAAGCATTCACACTACACACGCCTCCTTCATGCATGCCGTCAGTCGCCAAATGAAATGAAAATTATTTTCATCCATTTGACGTTTCGCCGTTATTTTTCAATTCTAGAATAAACTTGCGGATTTGCGGATAAATAACCAGTGCATTTGATATCATCATCGGTGTAAAATAAACTAATAAATTATATGTTAAAATAAAATAAAAATCCCACAATCAAGTCACGAGAGTTCTTTCCAAACGCCTCGATTGCATCCAAAAGTTATTGAGAACTTTTACCTCTGGGCGTATACATTACCGGGCGATAGGGTCAAGCGTAGGTTTCTAAAATTTATTTTTACTATTTTGTACATATACCTAGTCACTTAACACTACGACTTAAATAATAGTCTGCATAAAGAGATATTGATTTAATTTTATATTACATGACACATATATTATTTTGAACTTGCGAAAAACGTTCCTTCCGAAATATAGTTTCATCAAAACTGCAAGTTCATCTAAAGTTGAATTTTTTTGCTTATTATTAATCGGGTAAATGTACATCCACATTTTGAGACATTGGAAGTGAACATACATGTATTAGGACAACGAGATGTTAATTCGTCATGTGCACACGTACAACATTATGTTAGTATGTTTGCAGATCTATTTTTAATCTTAAAAGTAGCAAAGAGTATATTTTACATGAAGTAGTCATCCTTTTAATGTATGACTTTCCAAATCAAATAGAAGGTTTATACATGAATATAGAATTCGGGTTTTCCGGTGAGGGCGAACCAGAGCCCACCCTCTTGAAAGAAAATGGTTATAATGTCAGAGAGTGCGAGAAGATTCATTATGCATGCATGCTTTTTACAGAGAGATAAT
>JAQIWN010003999.1:0-11957 GCA_034699025.1 Entomobrya cf. arborea Gr-Col-00668
AAAAAATGATAAACGATTCCAGTGTGGCACTAGTGAGCTCAAGTAAACCACAATAGAGAGGAAAAGAAAACAGTTTTTTCCTTAGAAAAGTATTTGTGACTATGGAATGTGGAAGAGAAGTATACTTACATTTCTGGATCCAAAGTAGCCGTCTACGACGAGGTAGAGATCAATCTCAAATTTCAGTTCCCTCGCCACACTAGCCAAGAGGTCCATGGCAAGTCCATCACAGCATGCAAGGGTATAGGAAATACCCGAAGTTTTTCTTCTCTCAAAATCCGCAAATATTAAAGCCAAGTCATCCTGGAAAGAGAAAGAAAAAGTCAATGTCAGTCAGAGAAGAAAAAAATGTTTTTTTTCTTTTGTTCATTTTTTCCCTTTCGGAATTCTTTAGACTTCTTCACTGGCTCCTCAGGCTGTACCTTATTCTTTGTGCGGACTTTTAGACAGGGCAGTCCCTTCACACAAGTCCGATTATCTTCAGCTTCCGTCTCCATTACAAAAGGAGGACTAACAATGGTCACAATTCGGTAAGCCTTGGAAGGTCTCTCGCCCGGGCCGAAAATCCCTCCTCCGGGCCATCGAATTGTTTCCAATGAAACTTGAGCCTTGCCCGGGGACACGTAGCCGACTTTACTCCATTCCCTTTCTAGTGGCGGTTTGGATGAACCACTAGTTCCATGGCTGCTGCTACTGCTTCCATGGCCATTTCCGCTACCACTACCTCCACCATTGCTTGTACCCGAGATAGACGTCTCCGAATCGGATTTACGGACGAGATTCAGGATGTCAAATGTCATAACGGGAAGGGAACCCAAAGAGCCAGCTGGCAAGGTGGACAACACATGCATTTGGGAACGAAGCTCGCTGAAAAATTGAAAAAAGGAATGTCATAAAATCACATTTCATTCCACCGGGATTATTTCTTTTCGATTGACATGCATTGCATGAGAGATATACACATATAAAAAAGGCCTGGAGGGATGCACAGACAGAGAATAAGATGAATGGAATAACTTGCAGTTCACAATAAACCATTTCCTTTCTCCATTACAACAACAGTTCACTGTGCTATGCCTCACTTCCCTTACCACCGACCCAACAAAAGGAAGGCAGACAGAAGCAGATTAAATTGTTCATAACAAGTTGAATTGGTATTGCCTTAGAAAACCCGAGGAAGAAGACTACTATACTCAGCCAACCAAAAGAAATGTATAAAAAAAGTTTTCAAATACTTTTTCTCCACTTTTATTTTGTAGTGGACCGGTTTATTGTCCAAAAGTGAAATGAGACTACCATGTGCACTAGAAATAGATGATGGAATAGTACAGTATGCGGTGTGGTGTTGATATGATGATGATCCTACTCCTTGCCTTTCTTCCCTCAAGTCATATTTATAATATCCTAACTTCCCTTTTTCCCAAAAAAAATACGCAAGTAGCTTTTGTATAACATACATATAAATAGATACCTTACTTTTTACTATGTACAATTTTTTTTAACCCAAAGTTATTCTTTAAGCTGAAGCTTGAGTTGAGTTGTAAGTAATAAAAAAGCAGTGAGCTAGACAGAGAAAGTTTCTTTTCAGCGAAAGAGTTTTGGAATAAAAAGAATGAAACTTTTTCACTCTTGCTTCTCTTCTTGCTTGAATGGAGAAAGTGAGTAAGAGTATCTTCGGTTGGTTGAGGTCTCCTCCTTCTCCAACTCAGCCCATTCGAGTCTTCTCACAGGAAAGGCTACAAGGCAGGAAACGAAAAAAGGACAACGGCCCTCCAGGGCAGACTGGCAACTAATACATACAAATAGACTGACGGAAAAATAACTGTACCTAAACATTACCATTATCTCTGTCTTTCCTACTTTGTGGAGATGATGGGAAAGTATATAAAAAAAGAAACGACGACTGAAAATCATCAATGGCACTTTTGTAGAGTATCCGTGTATGGAATGCTTAGATCAAGTGACATCTAGTAGCGGAGAGTCATCTTTGAAAAGTTACATTGTACTTTTTATACATATTTAACTACACTCTAGAGGAGTTTTAGATGGATAAAAGATTATACTATTGAAAAGCTAGCATCATACTCGTGTTTTTCAAGGATTTTCTCTGGCTGAGAGAGCAAGAAATTTTAGATGAGTTGAGTTCAAGAGTAGAGAACACAACTTTTTGTTCTTTACTTCTAACGTCGTCCTTGCTTCTTGAGAAGAGACGAGGGGAATAGAATTGAATGGAGCTCAGAGAGACCCAAAGCCATCAACCACACACCAAAAACAAAAACCACACAGTATATATATTTTCCGTAGTTTTGTGCCAGTCTCGGATCTCTGGTTAGTTTTCAACTTTCTCTAGACTCTTTACCTCATTTTCCACATGTATAAGATTCGGATTGGGACTGTTTGTGAGATTGCACTAAAGTAGAATTAGAACACTTTCTGTAATCCTCTCAACTATTTACTTTTCAATTGCATGCAAGAATTATCATGAAGAACGGCACATGTTTTCTGAAGACAGTTTAAAAGCTGCAAGGCTAATTATATAATTAACTATTTTTTTATATTTTTTATGTATACACTTTATTGTATCACGTTACAATTTTGTAAAAAGCCAAACAAAAAGTGAGAAGTAACGCAAAATAAGAAATGTAAACAATTCATTTGATCACAGTAGTAAAAGGCAATGTATCAAGTGAACTAACAAGGAACAAAAAAAGTAGACAAATAAAACAAAAAGTGTAATACCATCAGTACACAAGAGGAAGCACACACGGTTCGGTGGATTACTCCCAGAAAAAGTGTAAAAGTAAAAGTGTGTGGCTGAGAGAGGACGCGACAACAAAACCAATAGCAGGTTGGGGACTTGACTAAAACAACAAAAAAGTTTTCCTTTACAATACACTTTGTACATTCTATAAAACAACAGGAGATTTGGGTAAAAATAAATAAATAAACAAAACAAACAAGCGAAAAAGTGAAAAGCTAAACAAAAATCAGGCAATAAAAGCAACTTCACACTGAGAGACCATTTCACAAACCATCTACCTTTCTCACAAACAGGAAAAAAAACTTTTCATTTTGATTTTCCTTCCGCTTCAGCCTCTCCTCTGTTTATGTTTCTTCAATATATAAACAATGTAAAATTGTCTGGTGACAATGAACAAGCAATAAAAAAAGGGCGAGAGTAAAAGCTGGGGAAAAAATAAAGAATGATGGGTATAAAAAGGCATCCAGCCCAGCCAAGTAGTTTGCTTCATCAGGCAAAACAAACCCAACCACAAAAACACAGACAGAGAAAAAAACCATCATTATTTTGCAAAGAGCAGTGTGCACTGTCATCAGATACAATCATGAGAATACTCACTAAAAATGGTAATGATCTTGTACTTTGCACATACACACAAAGCAAACATGAATTGTTATATATGGACTCGTGAACAATATATCTTGTTTCTCTCTAAAAAATCACGGTCATGTGAAAGGGAGGAATTTATTTGTGAAAGCTGGAAAAAAAATTGTAGTGGGCAACCAAACACCGCTATACTGACCACTTCTCTGTACGGAACAAGGATGAGTAGGAGGGTGAGTGAGAGAGAGACAGTGGCACTCAAGTGAAAGTGGATAGAATGACAGGGAAAAAAGGGAAGAATGATATTCTCTGGAGGGCTCTTCCAAATGACAAATGCACACGAGAGACAAACAGAGAGAAAGCAAAGTGTTGTGGTCGTTGCCACTCCATTTTGGTCGTCGTCTCTCCACTCTCTCCAGTGCACTTTCACTCTCTTCTAGTGAAAGTATAGTAGTCCATCCATATATATAAACAGATAGAACATGCTTTTGTAAGGAAAGAGCAAACAGTGAAAAGTTGAATGGCCGAAAAACCGGCAAATCGATTTGGTTAATGTGAGGCACAAGGTGCGATGATGTAATAAAAAAAGAGTTGATTTGATTTTAAGGCCTGCGAGTTGAAGTTGAGTTTTAATGTTTATTTTTTTAGAGAAAAGTGCATGCAAACACGCTATACTGCTGTGAATGTACCTTGTAATAGCCATTGAAACCATTTTTCTCTTTTGATATTCCTCGCTTGTTTCCTTCTCCTGCCAACAAGAGATATTATTCAGGCTTTCCAGTAAACTGAGAAATGTCTGTGGTGGAGGTAGCTCTTCGGTCTGTTGAGTTGGACTATCAAATGGTGAAGATGACATATCACTGCCGCCACCGTTACTATTGCCACCATTACCACCGCCGCCTACATTGCCAAAAGTCATGAGTCTCGGATTTTTCCCGTTTTCATTGTTATTATTTGATGATGGCTGCCGACTCCCTGGTGGGAGGAGGAAGGGATTGAGCCCAAGAGAGCCACTACTTCCTGGCGGTGTTAACTTGTTAATTGGCCCCAGTCGACTGAGGTCATGCTTTGTGAAGCCACTGAACACCCCGCCAGTTGGTATAGTGCCGCCGTTGTAGTATTCACCGTTCCCATTTCCATTCCCATTATTTCCATTACCGTTACCATTACTTGATGGTAGGATAGGGAGGGGAGGTGCTGGCTCATCTTTGATTGTCGTTACAGCGGATGCCAACAGCTTGCCTGTTGTTTTCATTAGGGATTTTCCGATTGGTGCTTTGCGAGGGCTGCGAAGGGCCAACACACCACTTGGAATCCAATCTGGTACTGTTTCAAACTGAAAAATTCAAACATAATTACTAATTGTTGTACTAAATATCATGTAAGTACAAATAAAACACATGTCATGTCACTTACCTCGTTGAATTGTCCGACCATAATGAATACATAATCACCATTGAGCATTCGAAGCCTCTTTGCTGCACGAAACACTTGCATTGCGGACCTCTCCGAACACAAAAGAACAATAACACCCTGTGTCGCTTTTGTCAGTTCGGAAAGCGCCCTAAAGGCTGACAGCGAGTCCCTCGTTTTTATTGTTAAATAATTAGGATGAAGAATCGGGTCGGGAAATTCTTCAAATTCAAAATGTCCCCCACCTCCCCCATCTTCGTAATCGTAATCCGTGATATTCCCCCCGCCGCCGCCCTTTGAATCACCGTCTGTTGCAGGGGAACTGTCGACGATTGCTCCCCCACTGCCGTGACCTGTTTCTGTACTTCCACTCTTACTTCCATGCGGTTTTTGAGTGAGAAAGGAGCTACTTCCTCCTGAACTGGTGGAGTAGTCGTCTCTCGGAATTCGGGTAGTTATTTGACTAAGCACCTCTTCCCAAGCACCTTGTGTGTCGATCATTGAAGGCGAGTCGTCAAACAGAACGGAAAAGGAATGCCAATGGCAATAAACTAGAAGATGACCCAGGGCGCGGGCAAAATGTCGGACGGATGCGGACAGGCTAATGTACAAATCTTCCTTATCCTGAAATTACAACCAGAATAGAAGAACATTGGGTTAAAATACACATATTCAAAATTTTAATTTCTAGATATTTTATAGAGTGCACACATTTGATTTGTGGAGCAAATTTTTATTACTAGTAATAACGCTATCATAAGTCATCTATCATATAAAAAAATGCACACTGGGTGCTGTGCACTCTGAACGGAATATTATTTTTTTACTTGCGAGGCATTATTCTACTTTGTAAACTGTACACAATAATATTTTAAGAGAAAAGAAAATTGGATGTAAAAAGGACATTGGATGGGGAACATGAAAATAATGGCTGCTTCTGCTGCTGCTGCTGGAGAACAGGGAACAAAGTAGTTGCAGAGCAAAGTCCAAGACAGAAAGAAAGACTATCATACAAATTTATAGCCCGCTTTTTGCTTTCCGCTGCAAATCTTGCTGCTGTCGTTGAGACTACATTATCATGTGAGCATTGCACAATGTCTGCCGAAGGAGAAAGTGGAAAAGGGGACCATCTATTTTATCCGCTGTGGTGAATATTATTCTTACAAGCTGGGTTGGCTTCTGAGCTGCTGGATAGAAGATGCTATCATCTTGACAATGAAAAACAGACCAAAAATTCTCTAAAAACTATGCACATGACTGTAATTCTGGAACAAAAAATGCCAACATTTTAAAACTAGATATTCATTTTCCATACCATATTAGTAATCAATTATCCTTTTTGAGTTTTATGTTTAATTTTTTTAAAAGATACACTTTTTTCATTCTCCCTGACAGATATTTAATATAAATGCCATCATCAAAAATAAAATAATGCATAAAAATGTTATTTCATTTTCACAAAATACTTCTTTTTTTTGACAAGTGTGGAATTGGAATTGAAACCTGAAATTTCGTTTGGCAGACAAAAAGGTACACATAAAAATGCTGTAAAAATGGGCAATAAATGAAAAAAGATGGGAAGCCTTTCAGTATGTGTGTCTGTCTATACGTTACAACAATTTCTTCTTCTTTTTAAAGAAAAGAATGGAAGATGGAAAGCTTTTAAATATTTCCACATCCTTTCTTCTTCTTTTTTTCACTTTGTTACGTTACGCCATGCCACACGTTGAGTATTTTTTTTTTGTGAGAAGACAAGGAAAGGAATGAAGAAAATGAGTTCCCATGAGAGAATACCTAGAAAACGAAACGAAGTCGTTGGGTGGTATGGTGATGGTGGTGGAATATGGAGTGGAAATTTTTCAGAAGAGCCTTCATAACCGTCATTTCATATCATCATAATATCACATCATATTTATTATCATCAATCCAAATCCACATGCACTTCAGTACTAAAATACGTATATTTATCAGCAGAAAAAAATAAAATGCAAATAAAGGCTCTTATGCAATGTGTGCCTGTGCCTTTCCCTATTTCATTTCTACTATCAACTCAAATAAAACGAAATCACATTTGATGATGATGACGATCATGTGCATTATAATAAAAGGAAATAAGAAAGTTTTTTTTTTCAAAGGAAAAAAAAGTAGGAGAAAAGTTTTCCTCTATATACTTTTCACTTAAGTCGTTCTGGTCTGGATGCTGAGCTGAGGGTCGTTGCTGCTGTACAAGGAAAGAAAAAAAGTAAAAAAGAGAAAGAAAATAAGGTAATAAGATGAGTCTAATAATTCAGAATAAATTGCAAGAAAATTGACAAGTGAGCATCTCCCAAGTTGGATTTACGAGAGGGGTACAAAATCAGTAAAAAAAGGCTTGGATGATGTGCATACTTGAAATAGTTCTGTTCTGTTAAGCTAATAACATGATGGAACAAGTTTTCTAGAAGAAAAAAGGTATAATAAATTGTAAGTCTATGTTCAAAATTCCTTGAAATGTTCCCTTGTTGAAATTTTCAAAGTTGAATGGTTTCCTAAATTTTTCATGTTCGGAAAAAATAATTTAATGGGAAGATTTTTTAGATTAAACGATAACAACTAATTTTTGTGTTCAATGACATAACATGTCAATTGGAAAGTCATATTTTTCATGTTGGTTAAATTACATTACAGTCATATTGCATTTGTCCAGATAATAAAAATAGATAAGAAAAAAAATCTCAGTGTTCTACTTTTTTTGTCATATTTCTTACTGAAAAACAGTTTTATGGTAGGTATATACGTATTTTTTATGACATTACATCTTACAAAGCTGTAGAATGTTATCTGATATAACATAATAAAGCCATTACATAAAAGGTATCTACAGAAAAGCTATCCATATTTCTTTATCAGTTATCCACATAACTTTTCTAGATGCATTTTTTGTTGGCAATCTCATCATCATCATTGTCAGCGTTTGTGCATTGTCTCAGCTGCTATAAGGCTATCATATACTATTTCAACTGATGGCCGACCGACTTTTCTCTTTTTTAAGAAATGCTCCTTTTCTTCAGGATATTTTTTTGCGTGATGACAGGAGAAACAATGGAAGTGGTGGTGGCAAGGCGATGGCAGTGTAGTCTCTTCTCACAAAGTGTAGAGTGATGATGATGATGTGACTGTTGTCAAAAGAGAAAAGCGGAGATGGCAGTCTAATAATAATAACTTTTTTTCAAATCATCTATCTCTTGCTTCCTTTCTCTTTTTTTGTCCTTGTCTCTCTCGAAAAGATAAAAACTTGTAAAGACACAAGCAGTACGGGGGGAAAATGTGTGTGTTGTGATGTAATGTAGCAATATTGCAATAAGTCATATAAAAAAGATTTTGAGCAGCAACACTGCTTATTCTTGAGTTTAATGGAAAAAGTAAATGAAAAAAGCGGAGATGGAGACGACAGCAAGTTGAAATATACAGTTGAGTTGACTGAAGGTATATTTATATAACTATCGTCAGTCATATCATACCTTACTTCCTATTCCTGTCCGTGTGTCGATCTGTATGTCTTCATATTTTCTTGGATTTCTCTGTGTTCATCTTCTTGGTTTTGCGTGAGAGTGTGTGATGCAGGCAGAGAGAGCAAGTATTAAATAAAGCCGGAAGCCAAACACACTCGGGCAATGAAAACGAAAAAAGAAATATCAGCGGAGGCAGCTGGGTTTTTTTTGGGAAGAAGGCTGAAGCAAAAAAAAAATACAGAGACTGGTGGGATATGGGATGGTGGATTGGGTTGAGTGGAGAAAGAGAAAAAGTAAGTAAAACTATTATTGCTGCTTTCTTCTCCTTTTCATCCTTTACTCAACTCATGTGGATGATGATCACGATGATACACATTAAATATCGCTAACCCAAGGAAAAAAAGGAGACACGGAGAAAGGGAGAAAGCAAAAAAAGAAAAACATGGAGATGTCTGTTGTCGGCCGATGGTGGTGGTGGTGTATTAGGATTTCAGTTGCTAATACGCGGATTGCACTTTGAGTAAAAACATATCTATTATTTCATATTGGGAAAAAAGAGACGAGAAAACCTAGAAATCCTGGTAGCACGGGTTGATGGCGGTGGTGGTGTTAGTGATGATGGTGGATGTTGAAGGGAACCAAAAGCAAAGTCTTTATTGAAAATCGATTCTCGTTTTTCTCTCTTCCTTTCACTTTTCTCCACATTTTTTTTCTCTCATTCTCATGGAGCCGGTGATGCTACTGCTCTATTCATGCTGGCAGCTTTTACAATTCATTTGTGTGTAAGAGAGAAAGTGCCGCCGCTTCTTTTTGGTGGAGAAAGGGATATGTGTGTTGTGTGTGGACGTGCTCGTATTTTCATCACTTTTTCTTCTTTTTTTCTGGGATGTGATGAAAACTTATGGAGAATGTCCATCCAGCAGACAGGCCAGGCGAACAGGTTTTTTCTGCTTTCCAAAAAAAAAACTAAGTTGCTGGTTGGTATATATGGTATTTTCTTCACTTTCACGTTTTTCTCCCATTTGCCAAGAGCCAGCCTCCTCATCTTTCTATTTTTTTTTTGGTACTGAGGACGGCGATGATTTCGATGTTTTTTGGTAGCTATGCTTTTTCTGGATGACCGCACAAACCGACCATATCATTTTCATTTATACTTTTTTATGCTTGCCAACGTGTGTACAAAGTAGGCACATAGATGTGGGTGTCATGTCGGTCGGGTGTATGTGTCTATGGCATGTGTGGTGTGCTCATTTAATGGCTCAGTCATGTTGGTGGTTGCCTTATCCTCACAACAACAATCATCACGCTCTAATTCTTCCTTTCCTTTCGTATCAACTTACATAATTATATTTTCAACTGTTATCTCTCATCAGTAGGAGTCCAGACCAGAGAGCTCAACAGCTTGGAAAGAACACAAATAAAGTTTATATCTTTTGCTGGTGGTAATGCTTAAATTGTCGGACAATGTCACGCCTTTTCAAATCATTTTCCTTTGACACGTCACGTTCGTTGTCAGTTATGTGAAGAAAAAAAGTAATTTACAATTTTATATAATATCAAATTATTATACGATACAGAGTCAGTTCAACGTGACACGTTTCCTGCAATACCAGAAATAGAAGGCAGAATGAAACGTATTAAAAACCTGTAGAAATGTATGTCCCGAGATTTAGTCCACCATCATTTTTGGATTATCTTTCAAATTAAGAACTACAAACAAAAATGTTTGCAATAAAATTGTTTGGGGGTGTTTCTCACATGTGAAAAAATAGAGTGGATACGTTTTTTTCCTTGAAAAATATTTACCACTCAAGCCGTTGCTTGCATTGCCTTGTTATCTTGTCAAGTAAACAATGGTTTCCCTCCCTCCTACAAATCAAAATGAGACAGATTCGCATTACTTTGAAAAGTTTAATATTTCTTTGAATCATCACTGATTTACACACGGCTGTGATCACAGACTTGTTTGCTTATTTGTTAAAATATGTAGCAGATTTCTTCGCTGTCTATTTTTAGTCGAAATGCTGCATTTTGGATTGTTTGGGCTGCCATCAACTTCAGAGGGAGAGATTTAATCATTGGAAATTTTTGGGAGATGGGGGCAGTGGATGGTTAAATGGATGGAAAATCTCGGATGAGATCCTGTCATTTCCTTCGTACCATCGAAGCATTCCACACAGTAAACAAGCAGGTTTTTTCTGTGGAAGAACTGCATCAGATCAAGATGGACGTCTTTTGTGGCTCCCCTTCTTTCCTTTTCCCCCTCATTCTACTATCTCTTTGGCAAACAAGATGTGGATGTGGTTGGTATACTATACTGCTGGCAGTGATTCGAGGTAAGAGATGATGTTGTGCTTGTTCTGTGGAGGATATGATGATAACGAGGAATGCTGCAACTTGATTCATGGCTGACAAGTGGAGAAGGCAGCAGTCTATTTGTCTTGGACGTTTCCTCTCCGAAATTTTTCGCTTCTCCGAAGAAAAATGAAATTCTGGTAAAAATACGTAAGGAAGCCTCCACTTATACGCAAGCAACGTAGATACTTACGATTCTACTCAGTTTGAGGATAATGACAACACCTTCGGTATTTATTCGAATGAGTGACGTGACGGCATTTACGAATGAACCCTGGAAAAAGAAAAGCCCTGCTCGGGTAGCTTTTTCAGTGTGCTTCAATTACCTTTCCACCCAACAACCCACTACAACAATTTCTAAGAGATCAAAACCAAGGAAAAATTTTGGGGAAGGTGCATTTTTTCAGAGATTCCACAACTCCAGTGTTCTGTTCAGATGTTTGACGTTTCATTTACATGCTAAACTGAGATAAAATATTATTGCGCTTATCATTTTGTATGAAATTTATTTAAAATTCAGACATGAAACATGAGCCTGTCTGACTTTTTTTTTTAAAGAATGTGGGCTTTGATGGGCATAAGGTACGAAATTCACATTCTGATGGAATTTTCAAGTTTTTCTTTCTTTTTGAGGAATAAGCATGCATATTTAAAATATTTTGAGAATGTTGCAACTGGAAGATTTTTTATTGCTACTTGAGTATTAACCGTTGAGTGCTTACCTCATGTAGAGTAAGTGGACTTGCGTAGGTTGAGGATCCTATAAGAGGTACCGCTGACTGCTTGCTCACTAACGACAAAAGTCTTTCAGAACTCACATCCCCCACCAGATTAACAATAGCCACAGCTTTTGTTTCACTTAAAAACTGACACAATTTAGGCATCAACATCGGCCCAAATAACACTTTGGGTCTGCGAGGTCTCTTTCGTGGCAGTTGGTTGGAAGAACCCAATCCAGAACCACTGCCACTTGCACCACCCCCACCACTATCGTGGTCATCTGATGCGTAGTAATCGTCAATAAACTCGTCCGTATCAAAGTCATCACCTGAACCGTACCCACTACCAGCACCAGAGTCCACCTGGTGCAAGGGAACTGGAAGTTGTTGATTTTGTTCATTAACGAAAAAGTTTCTCACTCGCCACGTCAAATTCTTTTCGGGAAAGTCCAACTGACTAACAAGATCTGCAGCTGTGACGGCATTTAAAGTTCTCGCTAGTGTCTTTGACAAGGCAACGTATGGCTTTGAAAGGTCTCCTAGAATGGCCACCACTTCAAGGCGGACTAAAGAGGTGGGCAGAGTGTCACCTGCTGGCATATATGAAGAAGGGACTCCCCCCGGGGGTGGCTGCTG
>JAQIWN010004000.1:0-11950 GCA_034699025.1 Entomobrya cf. arborea Gr-Col-00668
AGTTATTTTTAAATTGATCACAAATAGTCCCGGTAGTCCAATGCCAGTCGACTTTCTGAAAAGAAAGTCCTGAATGATCGCACGTAACATGGCAGATCCAATAGGACGTGGACTTGGATTTTGTCGTGATGAAATGGCATCAGAAATCACATTAATCTATACAAAGTATTATGAGAAGTAAATTACCCAACTAATCAAAAACATAAACAAAAAGTGACTAAGCACTTAATTTCAGAATTAATTTAAATAAAGTGAAATAAATGTTAATTTACCATATTTGTGACAAGAATGTGCGTTAATATTTTTTTTGAAATTTTGGATGAAGAGATTTTGACCATTTTTGACCATAGTTAAACACTGCGCATTTTTTTGTGTTCAAAGATTTTTCCGAAATTCTTTTTTCATTGGATAGCTAATATAAGAGCGCAAAATGGTCCGGCTGGGATTTTTTATGCTATGCTGAATTTTGGAGAAAATCGGATTTTTGTTCAATTTTGACGACACTTGACAAATATTTTTAGAAATAAATATTTGTTAGGATGCTGCGAGTGTTTAAAAGAAGAATAACAATTTATTCGCTCGACGTTTCGATTTTATCCAAAATCCTCATCAGGAGCAATGATATTGACTTGACAACTTGACAAATATTTTTTGTTGGCTACAAACTTGTACGGAGGTCTGCTGTATGCGCGTGCGTGATTGCTTTACCAAATGTTATACCTTATTCGAAAGCCCAATTAATACGCATGAAAATGTTATGTTGGTAGCGTACTACAGTTGTTTTCATAAAAAGATATTCAAGTTGAAACACAGGGTGTTCTGAATTTTGAATAACGTCATTTACAAAATTGACCATAACTCCTGTACCAATAAATGTTTTTCGGTCTAGTTTTTCCCAATAGCTTACCCCTACAATAGTGCACGATGGACGCTATATAAAAGAATTTATAATGCACAAGGAAAAAAGTTGGCTTTTGACCACCCCCGAAATTTGTCCTCAAATTCAGTTTCCGTAACTCCAGAAAAATTTTATGCCCCGCACTATAGAGCCCACATGGACCTTGATACATATGATAAGTTAGAAAATGTTTTGATTTCTACCAATAATACGGAAAAAATAATTTTCCAAAAATTTATCGGCCGTCATGTTTTTTCCCCCTGTGGCTACCCCATGTTAGGAGGTCGACTGAAAATTGGCCACAACAACTTTCTAAGACCTATTAACAATATGTGCTAAAAATAACTTAAATTTGAGATGTCGAAAATTTTGATGGCCTATCGAGTTAAAAGATACACAAAATCTAGTAAATTTATAACATTAATATTAATAGAGTTAACTTTAGAGAAGCCAACGAACCCACAACTAGCCCAACGAAAAATATTCCATGGTTCAATAAAATTGACAATAATGCGCTTACACTTCCATAAAAAATATGATTTAGCGCCATTGGTAATTGGAATCCATGGATCAATAAGTAAGCAAGCAAGGGTTCCCCGATGAATTTTGATATTTCTTCTGCCAAGTTAGCAATATTTGTAAAATCAGTGTGTGTAAGGTGTTGAAACTCATCGGCTTCTTCCGTATCGGATTCAAGTGTATTTAAAGTAACAATTAACATTGTTGCGCATGAAATCGTTATTCCTGTTACTGCAACGATTCCCATTAACAATTCATGTGTTGTTATTATTAGTCCTGTTAAGCTCCATATGACACTTGTTGGAGATACAGACGAAGAATTTGTACACATTGTTGACAAGGTCAATGGAAGCCTTCCTAAGCATTCTAGAACTTTCATTACGTCATTAGTCCCAATTGGAGTGAAGTCAGTTTCAATTTTAGTTTGATATATAACGTTGAGGTAAACGCTCGAAATTGAAACTAAAATTAAAAAACTCAGCAGCAAATTTGACTTCTATAATATTTAAAAACAAATAGGTATACTATTATGAAATAAATTTTTTACATTTTCTAACGTGTACGATTTGAAGAACTGATGAAACTTACCCATTTTGCCAATTTTGAATCGGGAAACAAAAGGAGGCAATTGTTGGCTCGAACCAAGTATTGTTTTTTGCATGTCACAGTTCGAATAAGTTTAAGTTGAAATATTGCAAAAGCCACGTAACAACCCATGTACAAGAACGTTATTGTGCCAGGTTCTTCTCCAAACAATGGATAAATCTTTAGAACAACGTTGACTATTTCGATTATGTACAATAGCAACGAGAATTTACATAAAACCTGCAATTGTTAAATTTAATGTATTCAATATTTGTAAGATCTCACAGACTTTAAAAAAATCATACACTACCTTGCTCATAGCTGAGTAATGAACAATCGAACTGATTCCATCATTTGAAACCTAGTACGGCATAGCACCAAGGATCATAGCGAATATAGACCAAACTTCCAATAATGTGCGACCTCCTTCATTGGTAGGAGTAATATCTTCGTCGAGAATACTTAGACTACCGTTATCGTCCAGATTCATTTCAATAACAGAGCTATGTGGAATTGATGCCCGTCGTCTTGGAATTGAATTCGGCGGGTTCAAGGTTTTGTTTCCACCCTCCAAATTATTTTCACCCTCCGAATTATTTTCTCCCATCAAATTATTTCCACCTTCCAAATTATTTTCACCCTCCAAATTATTTACGCGAAGGGTATATAATATTCATCAGATTTTGAAGTCCGTCCGTCCGTCGTCCGTCCGCAAAGCCTTCTTGCTTGCTATTAGCATATCCTAACTTGCACAAAAGTTAACCAAGATGCACCGCAGGTACTGATAAGGTGCCCGAAAGCACTAATAAGGTACCGGAAAGTACTGATAAGGTGCCGGAAAGTACTGATAAGGTGCCGGATAGTACTGATAATGAGCCGGAAAGCACTAATAAGGTACCGGAAAGTACTGATAAGGTGGCGGAAAGTACTGATAAGGTGCCGGAAAGTACTGATAAGGTGCCGGAAAGTACTGATAAGGTGCCGGATAGTACTGATAATGAGCCGGAAAGTACTGATAAGGTGCCGGAAAGTACTGATTAGGTGCCTGAAAGTACTGATAAGGTGCCAGATAGTACTGATAAGGTGCCCGGAAGTACTGATAAGGTACCGGAAAGTACTGATCAGGTGCCGGAAAGTACTGATAAGGAGCCGGATAGTACTGATAATGAGCCGGAAAGTACTGATAAGGTGCCCAAAAGTACTGATAAGGTGCCCGAAAGTACTGATAAGGTGGGCGATCCCAAATATTATGTAATCGATCCCAAACATTACGTATTTGATCCCAAACATTACAGAATCGATCCCAAAAATTACGTAATCGATCCCAAACATTACGTAATCGATCCTAAACATTAGGTCATCGATCCCAAACATTACGAAATCGATCCCAAACAACTTTTATTTAAGCATCCTCCCTTCGCGTACTTCTATAACTTAGAAAAGTTTTATTTTCTCCCAAATTATTTTCTCCCTCCAAATTGTTTTCTTCCTACGAAATGTTTCCACCTTCCTAATTATTTTGACTACTGAGCTTCGCAATTCAGTAGTTAATAAAAGCCTTTTACCATTTATATTTCAAGGAGAATTTTTCATAAACCAAATTCCAACTAAATCCCTCCATAAGCTCAAAAGTTATTGCCATTCAAAGATTTTTTTAACATAGGCAGTAAATGAGTGTGTTCAAGTTGATTAAAACGTCGTCTATGACTTTAAATAAAGTGTCATGGTTGTCATGTACAGCTTGGATCGCATTACTCAATTAAGTACAATGCCATAGTTTTATTTGTATGCTTTCAGACTACATGAAGAATATATATGTTTGTACTAGTAATGTTGTGTACAATTAGTAATGTTGTAATGTAGTAATGTTTTTTAGTAATGTTGTGTACAATTGTGTCTAGAACTTTTTGCATTGAATAGGTAGTAATGACTTCAACGTCAATACAGATAAAATAATATGCTGTCTTGATTTAACCTATACGTATATGTGCTTCCAAATTTATTAAATTTATTCCAGTCCAATTTTTAGAACCATTTCACAGAAAAAGAAATACTTGTGAGTCCGTTTTGCTACCTTCCCTTATGCGCTTTTTTATGGTGTTCATTTGCCTCAGCTAACTTTTTTTGGCGTACGCATTCCTTGTCACAATCTGGATCTTCTTCTTTTTTCTTAATCAGAGCGGCTTTCAGAGATCTGCCTATTGCCATGTTTAACTACAACGTTTGATTTATAATAATAATATTATTTACTGTAAACTGTTCCAAAAGTACTTTCCAGTATTAATTTTAATAATAGTGAGCCCAATATGAATAAATATACTAACCAATAGAAAGATCCCAATTAAAACGATTAAAAGTCGCATCTCAATAAATTCAAGGTTTTTAAAAATATTCTTACTGTATTTATTTGGTAATGTGGTAGAATGTTGAAAGACTGTTGTGTTCTCAGCTCAGTAAAATCGTGTAAATTGTTCCAATTAATCCAATGTACTATAGTTAATCAAAAAATCGTTAATGTTAATTAGACATTGTTTCATTGAACGGAATTATTACTGTAATCAGATAAGATAAGTAGATGTATTTATAAAACTTAACGAAGCAAAAATTACTCACTGAAAGTTATTTTTAAATTGATCACAAATAGTCCCGGTAGTCCAATGCCAGTCGACTTTCTAAAAAGAAAGTCCTGAATGAATACTCGTAACATGGCAGATCCAGCCGGACGTGGACTTGGATTTTGTCGTGATGAAATGGCATCTGATATCACATTAATCTGTACAAAGTTTTATAAGAAACAAATTATCTAGGAAAAGTCGGAATCACAAAACGTATTTATTAGACTTTGGGAGTATATCTGCATTCGCTACCATATTTATAAGCGACCTCACTTTACGAAAGACTTGGGGCAGTTGGATGAGGAAATTGATGACCTGTGTAAGGAATTTTGGCGAATTTTTAGCAAGGTGAAAAAAGACTTGAAAAGATTGAACAATTTGTTAGATGATAGGGATGAGTATGTGAGTGAGGATGAGGAACGATGGGATGGGGATCTCTTTCGTGTTATCAATAATGCTGGATTGATTCAATTCTTGGAAAATTCAAAGAAAGCGGTTGGCCTGTCTTTTCGCCGTTTGGGTATAAAAATATACTATGTTTAATCTTGAACTGGATTACTAAAGCTTAATTTACGTTAATCCGTTTTCATTTTGTTTATTTTTCAGCCAAGTTAGTTGACGCAATCGGACTACAGGAAATTATACCCATGGATTAAAGCCAAATTACCAGTGAATGTAGCAAAACTTTGATTTTGATGATTTTGATATATGGCAATAAAAAGAATTAAGATTTCAATATATGTGCATTTTTATTTTATAGTTTTCGAGCACCACATCAATAAATTAGGTTGTTTAACAAAAACAACATTAATTTTCTCGTATTTTGATACTTTGATTCCGTAAACCATATTCTGAGAAGTAAGATTATTTCTTTGAAAGAAAGATTAGGTAATTATGCTACGTGCGAAAAGAAAGATAGTCAAATTGAGTGTCAGTTAACGCATAAAAAACTGCTTATCTTCAAACATAGAGTTTCATCTTTTCTTTTTATTCAGAATCGAAACCTATTTAGCACTTTTGGTCACATTTTTACAAAACTTTCTCATTCAACTTAAATATGTAACCTGACTTCACCCTAGTTTTAATATTTGTGCGGTTTGTCAGGTTTAGTTTGCAAAATGTTGGTCGTTTCTCGTCATCATATCAGCACATAAGCATCAGATTATTAAACATTTTTTTTTTGGTTGGTAAGACTCCCGCAAAACTGCTTTGCTAGAATTTTATCTGCTGATGTTTAGATTATATTACAGACTGATATTATTCCAAAGTAGAGTAATGGATGAAGAATGAGACTTAAGGAACTATTTTATCCCATTTATTGGAAGGCTTTTAGTCGATTTAAATTGTGCTTGAATGACTTAATTTGTCATCTAAACTTTTTTGAAAATCGATCGACTGACTCGATTACGATAACAAATAAAATATTTATCAGGACATTCATACACTCATGCTTAGCCCTAACGCTTGGTTTCCTTTGGCTCCTTTGCAAAAAGCCAGTTTTGTCTGCCTTGTGCATTCAGTATCAAAATCTGGATCCTATTTCTACTTGGCTAAAAAAAATTCTCATCGTGTTAGACTAAACTTTGAAATCTTGTCCAGCTTAAGTCTATTAACAGCTCTGTCCTATTTTTCACTAAATTGTGTTCTCTATGCATTAAAAAAACTTAATCCTACAAATAAACTCATTTACTATTTATATTTCAAGCCGACATACTTTAACGAAAAATTCATCCTATATTAAATAAAGTGTTATGGTTGTGACGTAAAGCTTGGATCGCATTACTCAATTAACTACAATGCAATAGTTTTATTTGGATACTTTCGAACTGCATTAAGAATATAACGTATATGCTTTTAACTTTGTGTAGAACTTATTTAATGAATTGATAGTAATGCCTTAATTGGTTGTATTCTTGTAACCAAGAAGTTCAGTATTTCCTGTTTAGGTATCATGAGTTATATAAGTAGAGAAATGAATAAACGAATTTAGATAGTAATGACTTGGTTATATTCTTCTAACAATGGAATTCAGTATGTCTTGTTTAGATATCATGAGTTTAATTATTAGATAAATAAATGAACGACTAATTTGATGCGATTGCAAAAATATATGAAACACTAAAACTAGTACTTCGACGTAAATACAGATATATTTATGTGCTGTTGTCATTTATGCTATAGGCATTTAACAACATGCTAATAATAATATTATGCATATATTCCAAATTTCATTAATTTATTCCAATCCAATTTTTAGAACCGTTTCACAGAAAATTAAATACTTGGAAGCCTGATTTGCTATCCACCTTTAGGCATTTTCTTATTGTGTTCCTTTGCCTCAGCAAACTTTTTTTGGCGTACACATTCCTTGTCACAATCTGGATCTTCTTCTTTTTTCTTAATCAGAGCGGCTTTCAGAGGTCTGCCTATTGCCATGTTTAACTACAACGTTTGATTTATAATAAGAATATTATTTACTGAAAACTGTTCCAAAAATACTTTCCAGTATTAATTTTAATAATAGTGTGCCCAATATGAATATATATACTAACCAATAGAAAGATCCCAATTAAAACGATTAAAAGTCGCATCTCAATAAATTCAAGGTTTTTAAAAATATTCTTACTGTATTTGTTTGGTAATGTGGTAGAATATTGAAAGATTGTTGTGTTCTCAGCTCAGTAAAATCGTGTAAATTGTTCCAATCAATCCAATATACTATAGTTAATCAATAAATCGTTAAGGATAATTAGGCATTGTTTCATTGTACGGAATTATTACTGTAATCAGATAAGATAAGTAGATGATGTATTTATAAAACGTAACGAAACAAAAATTACTCACACTGAAAGTAATTTTTAAATTGATCACAAATAGTCCCGGTAGTCCAATGCCAGTCGACTTTCTAAAAAGAAAGTCCTGAATGAATGCTCGTAACATGGCAGATCCAGCCGGACGTGGGTTTGGATTTTGTCGTGATGAAATGGCATCTGATATCACATTAATCTGTACAAAGTTTTATAAGAAACAAATTATCTAACCAAAACGTAACATGAATTTACGAAGTGACTCAGCATATAACTTTTTGGATTATTTTCAATGTTTCCAATTTGATTGTAGCGACATTGGCATATTTTAAGCCAGTTATTTAAATCAATGAATTTTTATTAGATTAATAGTGTTACCTTTAGGGAAGCCAGAGAACCCAGAACAAGTCCAACGAAAATTATTCCATAGTTCAATAAAATTGACATTAATACACTTATACTTCCAGTAAAAATATGATTTAGCGTCATTGGTAATTCGAATCCATGGACCAATAAGTAAGCAAGCAAGGGTTCTCCAATGAACTTTGACATTTCTTCAGCCAAGTTAGCAATATTGGTGAAATCAGTGTGTGTAAGGTGTTGAAACTCGTCAGCTTCTTCTTCCGTATCGGATTCAAGTGTATTTAAAGTAACAATTAATACTGTTGCGCATGAGATCGTTATTCCTGTTACTGTAGCAATTCCCATCAACAATTCATGTGCTGTTATTATCAATCCTATTAAGCTCCATATGACACTCATTGGAGATACATACGAAGAATTTGTACAAATAGTTGACAAAGTCAATGGAAGCTTTCCAAAGCATTCAAGTATTTTCATGACGTCATTGGCCCCAACTGGAGTGAAGTCAGTTTCAATTTTAGTTTGATATATAACATAGAAGTAAACGCTCGAAATTGAAACAAAAAGTAAAAAACCCAGCAGCAAATTTGACTTCTAAAATATTTAAAAACAAATAGGTATACTATTAACTATGACAAATTTTCTAACGTGTACGATTCGAAGAACTGATGAAACTTACCCAACTCGCCACTTTTGAATTTGGAAACAAAAGGAGGCAATTGTTGGCTCGAACCAAGTATTGTTTTTTGCATGTCACAGTTCGAATAAGTATAAGTCGAAATATTGCGAAAGCTACGTAACTACCAACGTACACGAACGGGATCGGGCCAGGTTTTTCTTCGAAAAATGGACCAATGTTTGGAACAACGTTGACTATTTCTATTATGTACAATAGCAAGGAGAATTTCCATAAAACCTGCAATTGTAAAATTAATGTATTCATTTTTTTAAATCTCACAGAATCAAATAAACAAATCATACACTATTATCATACCTTGCTTATAGCTGAGTAATGTACAATCGAACTGACTCCATCATTTGAAACCCAGTACGGCATAGCACCAACGATCGCAGCAAATAAAGACCACACTTCCAATAGTGTGCGACCTCCTTTATTGGTAGGAATATTATCCTCGTCGCGAATATTTAGGCTGCCGTTATCGTCCAGATTCATTTCAATAACAGAGCAATGTGGAATTGATGCCCGTCGTCTTGGAATTGAATTCGGCGGGTTCAAGTTTTTGTTTCCACCCTCCAAATTATTTTCACCCTCCGAATTATTTTCACCCTCCGAATTATTTCCACCCTCCAAATTGTTTTCACCCTCCGATTTATTTTCTACCTCCAAATTATTTTCTCCCTCCGAATTATTTTCTCTCTCCGTGTCGCGCGACGTAAATGACAACCCAAAATGCTTCACGCCGTTGCGATGATTGCCCTGAGTTCGAAAACCTGCTTTCCGAACAGCTCCTAGCTATTAGACTGAAAAGATTGTTCCTATGCACTTTCACTATGCCCTACGCTAGCTTCCGTGCCCTAAAATGCCACCAACTGGCAAAATGATTACTTTAACTGTTAAATAAAAACAACACCACAGTTGCTAATTATTTTTAACTATTTATTTTAAAGCAAAACACTAATTTGTTCCCGACAGCAAAATGCTTGTCCTCTTACGAGGCTCACAATTGTGAATGATAGTAGTGAATCCTAATGAATTATTCCTCTCCTTCTCCTCGTCTTCTTCCTCGACCTGTTCATTCCTGTCTTCTTTTTTCTTGCGTGTGCGGATGGAATTGCCCAGGCGCAAGCAACTCCTCCCACTCTTCTTTCCCGGCGATCTCTCCTTGCCCCGTTCACTCACACTCCGAATTATTTTCTCGCTCCGAATTATTTCCTCCCTCCAAATTGTTGCCTTCCTCCAAACTATTTCTACCCTCCAAACTACTTCCACCCTCCAAATTATCCACATCCCCCAAACTATCCCTACGCTCAAAATCATTTGTGTCATCTTTTTCTGAGCCCTCCAATTTACTGCCACTGTTTGCATTATAATGATTGGGAAACTTACTGTCGTCAGATACTGTCGCAGTACCCATGTCATATTCTACATCTTCAATCTCATTACTCTCTTCTGTAACAGAGCCTGTTTCAATAAAAACACTGTCATCGTACCCATCATTTCTTGTATGAATTGGTACCATATTATAATTATCAGGCTCAGTCTCAATTTCGCCATCAATATTCTCGGTGGTATTTCCATGATTGAAATAATCATTTTCAATATTATAATCGGTTGGTTCTGGTGTCGTTTCACCCGTACTGCCATGGAACTCTGAAGTCTCCGGTTTGTCTCCTTCGTCCTCTCCATATCTTTGTTTTGGGAGGGAACTTGGATTGCCTTCAGTAGAATCATTACAATCTACACTTGTACCGGAAAATTCGTCATTTGCGGCTGTGCCATTTTCGTCTTCATTTCTAACGTCATCAGAACCACCAGCACAACTACTTTCTCCCTGTGATTGTGAAGAATCCGGGGTGTCTACTTTGGTTTTACCACTTGAGCTTGTTGGTCGTATGGTAAATATGTCAATTTCAGGATCCCACGTGTGCATGCTAGTTTTTCCGTCTACATCTTCATTCTGTGGATGATCTATGCTGAGGCTAGTATCATGTTCATTTTGATTGTGTTCATCATGTTCACCAGTATTTTCATCAGCCAAAGTTTCAATAGGAACTCTAGTATCTGGACTAGTTCCACCTTGACTGCTGGAAGGTCGAATGGTAAATATATCAATTTCCTTACCTTCCTCATTGCTTTCACCAGGATGTTCGTCGACTTCGGAGGAATGTTCAGCTGGCTCATTGACATTGCTACCACTTGCACTTGCCAAACCACCAAGTGGCTCTTCAGTGGAAGCATTATCTTCATTTGTCACATTTTCTGCTAAATCTGATACCGTTTCTCCATCATTTTCTTGTAGATTTCTTCGGTAACTTAGAAACCGCGAAATGTCACTTGTCACCAAACGTTTCGTCAACTATGTTTCGTTCAGACATTTTAGGTATTTGGTAGTGATGATAATATTTACATAAAAATTACTAGAGCTTCAATGTTTAAGCTTTTACAGCACTTTTACTTTTAATCCAAAACAGTTAATTACCCCAAAGAAAGAAATTTATCGTTATAAAACAAAACTGGGAAACATTACAACCAGTACATGTCCACATCAGAAGGAAAGTCACTTAAATGAATACATCAATGGAACATAATGAACTTACGATTAATTAATTCTATTTTTCAGATAGATGCAAGTCATAAAAGTTCCTAAAAGTAGATGTACACTAAAGCACTAAAGATGAGCACTAGAGCATAATGCTTCAAAATATACTACTTAAATTACATTTATTGTTGCTCCATCGAACTAGTGGTGTATTTTTTACAAATGTAAACATAGATAATATAATAGTTTCAAACTATGAGCGTGGATTATGATTAAAATGTAATTGGTACAAAACTAAAATGCCTAATGATGCCTAACAATTAATTTCATTTAATTTTAGAACAACGCTACTTCATCCCAAAATCAATTAAAATATCAAAATACGGAAGCAGGAACAACGTTTTACATGAAACAAAGCATTTCACGTTTGTATAACCGAAAAAACCTTCACGGCTGGAGCTTTGTGTCGCGTGTTCTAATTTTCATATATTTCCTATAGTATTTTCCTATATATATATATTTTTTTTAAATAATAAACTAAAACTATGATCACTTGTGAAATAAACAAAGTACTTACTGCAATGCATGTAAATATAACAAGGTATATATTTATATTCAGTACGTGGTTATATAAATACTTAAGCTTTGCATACTAATAGGGTAAAAAGTAAGTGTATTTTCTGTTATTGCAAAACAGAGAGGGTCTTGAAGTCAACCGTCAACCCTTTTTCAATTTGTTAATTTTTCAGCCAAGTTGGTTGACGCAATCGGACTACTGGAAATTATACCCATGGATTAAAAACAAATTACTTAAGAATGTATGTAGTAACATTTGGATTTTGATGATTTTGAGATTAACAAGGAATACTATTCCACTGCCCCGAGCTCCCAGATAAATGAAATATATAAAAATAAACTATAATTCACACTGATCACGATTCC
>JAQIWN010004001.1:0-11946 GCA_034699025.1 Entomobrya cf. arborea Gr-Col-00668
AATGCATGCCAAATGAAAACCCTTTTCTAAAATCCAATTTTAATTTACGGATTTCGTGTATCCTATTTTCAACCTACCTACCCAATAGTATGCATATTTTTATTAAGCAAGTTCCCTAAGTAGGTCAATAGGCGGAATGGGAAAATTCATCATAGACTCTAATTGCAAAAGGAACTATTCTATTCTATATTATAACTTAAAACATAAATTTAAATGTAAAATATGATGTCTTTTCCTTGCTTCTCTATGTTTTTCTGGGTCACTCCATATATTCAAATATGCTCGCGTAGTAAAAGTTCGGGTAAACACTCTTCCAATTGTACTTCCTTGAATCTTAATACCTACATCGTCGACGCGTATTTCGTTTGAAATATATAGAGATACATTTTTAATAATTATGTGGCTTAATACGGCAGTGACGTACATTAATACAGTAATAGCTTGGCAAATGGAACATATACGTGTTTTATGAATTATTAAATAGATATTTAAAAAATTATTATTTTTTGTTAAATGTGCCCATGCTCCTACCTTCTTCAAGGTCATTTATCGGTTAAAAAATATAGGCTATCACACGAGCTCTTTCGAAATGTAATATGAGCTCAATTATTATTTTTTTGCAAAATATTTTCGTACGAAATCCTACACCGGAATGGAAAAATACATTTTACTTGGAAAGTTCACTTCCAGTTCATTTTAGTAGCTTCGCATAAAATAAAAAACTGTTTTTCAATATGAGCCTTTTTTCCAGCTATCCAACGTTTTAATTCTCTAGCAAAGCAACAAGCTTAGCGTAAAGCTTTCTCCTTGGTCTATCGAAAGAACAGAGAAGGAATTGAGGAATATAAAGATCTACATTTTACCTAGATTACTATATTATATGAATATGTGCATTGAACATAACATAATATAAAAATAGCCTACATACATACATTTCTAACCTTTACAAATATGCTATTATTATTATACATTTTGTTTTTTAGATATGATACGATATATTCTACAAGATGCTATATTCTTTGTACTAGATACGATTAAAGTGTCAAAGGAGAAAGGAGGAAACAGCTTTCTCTTTGCTCCTCTCTCGTACACACTACGGCCACGGCAATAAACACTTTCTCGTGAAATACCGGAGGAATGAAATATTTTGGGAATTTGTAGAGAATCTCGTTTTTCATTTTCATGAACCAATGTATCAGCATTGTACAGACGCAAAATATATTCCAGTGTAGTAAATACATGTGTAATACTCAAACTTCTAAGCTAGATATTATATACTATCCTTTAAGACAACGAAAGAAAGCGCAAAAAAGAAAACACAAATCATCAAAAGAACTGATTCAATCAGATTGATAAACAATCAAGTATTAATAAAAAATTCCAGTTGCCAAAATAAAAGATTTCCTATTTGCTGTGAGCTTTCTGTACCTGAACCTGAACCACACTCGCATTTTTTTCAACAATTTTCTCTTCAATTTTTTATTAATAAGCTACTCATCGTCAGCCTAGAACCTTTAATGCAATCGTAGAGTGCTACCAAGTAAAATTACTGTAAACCTTTTGACTGCAGCATTTATAGTTTTCTTCTTTTCTCGCCATCCTTAATAAAATATAACAATAAATTGACATTTGAGTGAAAATCACTAAAATTGGGTTGAAGGACTGCTGCCGGGGCGTTATTTACCTCACCTCAACATAAAATTTGTTTTGACACACTCCTCTGCATGTGGTAAGTATTTAACTTTATTGTGTTCGATTGTGTTTTGTGATTGCTACACACAATTTATTGTGTTGCAAATTTTATTGTGTGCTCTTCTTGCTTATTATGTGACAATTCAATATTAAACTTCAAGGTCAAATTTCAACATAAATTGCGTTTCAAATAATTGGCATATCTCAAAGATCGTGTACAACGTATAGGTATTAGGTATGCATATACTCTGATTAATAATGAATTAATATTTTTTAGACGAGCACTTTGCCAATGGACATTTCTTCCATAAGCCCAAGAATTCAACATTTAAACTCATCCGTCTCAACCATTTGCAACACTGGTGAAGTTGCTATCGATTACAGCAAGTCGTCCAGCAGGATGTTGCCTGAAAGTGAGTTTAACTTACCCCAGAGTGGTGTATAAGCATATTACTTACAAATTCTATAAATCAATATATAAAGCAAAAAGGTAGTCAAAAAGTATTTGAGGCACGAGGCATTTTTATCCAATATATTGATAATGTGATATTAATTCATTTTATTTATTCAATTTGGTTTAGACATTTCCAACTTTTAACTTTTTGTTTTTTCAGTTCGCTCGCCAGTCTCCTCGTCCTCCTCGTCGTCGTACCGTGTACCTACGAAAGGAATGAGAAAAGCATATCCAGAGGATCAGTACTTGTCTCGCAGTTCTAACCAAATACCCAGTTCGCCTACCTCAACACCAACATCCGATTACATTAAAATGGACGAATCATACAACGCAACGATTCCTTACTCAACAATGCCGCACAATGGTCATGACCAAAGTCCAATTTCCTACTACACATCTCCCCCACCACCACCAACTTTTAATGGGAGCGATCATCACAGATTTAGCTTTAACTACGAAGGAAATCACAATGATGAAGTGCAAGAATATCAATGTTTAAAATGTGGAATAATCTTCTCACGAGAATCTGACCTTCACATACACTACTCACAAGACCACGGTTTCGGACAAAATGGAGGTGGAAGTAGCGCCAGTAGTACTAGTAGTCAAAGTGGTAACCAATCATCGAACAAAATGCACCGGAACACCAGCCAAGAGATGTTCTGTGACAAATGTCAACTGCGGTTCCATTGCCTACTTTCCTTTAGAGTTCATCAACACGAGCATGTGCTACCAAACGTCCAGCCTCATTACCCCATGTCAAATTCTCACTTGTTGTCTCTCAGCTACACTTGCGATATCTGCGGTGCCAATTTTATGTCAAGGGAAAGTTTAACCGATCATGCGAATGCTCACCTTTACGAGCACGTTTGCTCAGAGTCAACTTGTGGTGAAAGTGATGGCGCCAACACAAATTCCTCTGAAGGCGGATATTACAACCAGCAACATTATCAGCAAAGGAATTATATTGATCATGTCAATATTCCTGCAGACAACACTGAAAATACTTCACGACACATGACTCCTCATCATCAACACATTCCGCATCATTTTGGAACTAAGTCTGACGACAACTTAATTGCAAATCAGGGACCAAATGTCTACTCTCCTGAATACTCATCTTCGTCGTACCACCATGAAATCACCACACCTGTTCCCCCCAGCTCAAAAACTTCGGGGATCTATGAACCGCTTATTGTAATGGATAATGGGAAGCGTCGTTTTAAATGTGTCGTATGCAACAAGTTTCTCTCCTCAAGAATCGCCCATGAGGAGCATACCAGGGGAAAGCATACTGGTGATAAGCCATATAGCTGTAGTTTTTGTGGGAAACGATTTGCTGTTTGGAACACGTACAAGCATCACATGAGCACCCACAAGGGGGGAATAACACCTCTTCAAAAATGTGGCTTGTGTGAAAAGAGATTCAAAACTGTGGACTGTCTCAGGACGCACATGCAAAGAGAGCATAATTATCAAGGTGGTGAAGATGGTATTACGGGAGCTGTGGATGGGAATGACATGAACGCCAAATGTCCATACATTTGCCAACTTTGTGGGAAAGGATTTTTAAGGAAAATGTGGAGAACAAGGCATTACCTTTCTCACGCAGGCCAAAATTGTTTCCGGTGTGAGCTTTGTAGCTGTATTTTACCTGATGAACAGAGCTATCGTTTGCATCATGAGACGCATAAGGTTTCGAATTAAAAAATGCACACTGAATGATCACATATTTATGGTTGCATTTAGAACTGAAAAAGGGTTAATTGAAAAATATAAATATACCTAAATATATCTAACATTTAATGTTAATGATCTATGTCTACTATATTGTATCTCCGTGTATTATTATCCAACACTATTCCGGTAGCTATATTTGAAATATCGTATAATCGTATCGTAGTGAAACATATGATAAATATATATCACACAATATATTTCCTGAAAAAGGCATTAATTTGTTTTTGTCTATGACTAGAGTTCTACTATCCTATGAGACTAAAATCATAGAGAGGTTATATGACTCACATTACTTAACTAAACTACATTCCCAACCAATCGCCAAACTACTTTTAATTAATTCCTTCAAAAAACCTAACTCCTGTACTGAGCTATGTAACTCAAAATCGTATTTGAAGTATGTATTGCTGACTATGTATTCCTAGTAGTAAGAAACTTTAATCAATAAAGTGATTACATTTTACCTGAAACTTCATGAGTGTGAGGCGTTGTCATAAATTAATTTGTGATTTTATGCTACTTGAAGTGACGGCACATTCAAAATTAAAATTTCTATGCATTGTGAAAGCCGCAAATTCAAGTATTTTCAAATCAGCTATTTACTACGAAGTATACCCATTACCCAATATGGCATGTGTGTAAAATGTAAACACACCTACATATAAATGAACTACATTCAAGCTTTGTTCATCCTTCATTGGTTAATGTACACCACACATGTATTTTATCTAATGAAATTATTCCTGCGAAACAAACATTAATGGTATGGTGCACTTAATTAAAAATGTTGATAATAAGAAGTTCAAGAGAAACAGCGCAGTCTCTCCATGATCGCAGTCCATCCTTTATGAAAATATCTTTTCAATCCGGAGGATCCCGGTGGTCGAACTCCGGTATAGCTTTTATGTGCTTTCTACTGACTAGGTAAAAGTTAAGAGAAAGTGTTGTGCAATGCAACCAATGAGTGGTAGTTGAGTTGAGAGAGAGTGTAAACTTCCAGGATATATATAGTACGATGATATTATCTTGATACAAAAAAATGCATTCCATGATATTGTGCACTATTTTGTATGTCCTATATTTCTCCTAGAAAAAAATTATATAAAAAGCATTGCACTAAGCGAAATATATTTTTTTGGGTTGCATGAAATATTGTATAAGTGTTTCTGTGTCCCAGACACAGTATGCATAATTCATCTAAAAGCATATTAACAATTAAGTTGAGTTGATGTCACACTTTGAACTGAAATGGGGCTTGACGAAGGTCTCCAACGAAAAGTAGTCAGTATATTTTCTAGTTAAATTGAATCATAAAAATGGATCTCTCTATCTGCAAAATGGAAAGCACGTTGGGACCATCAGCAGATCAACAAGAGGAAATGAAGCCAGATGACACTGATTTACGACCATCAGCTGTCACCTCACACACGGAGGCGGTGCAAGCGCTGAGGAGGTATTTACTCAGGAAAATGTCAAGTGAAGGTAAGAGAGAGAATAGAAGAAAGTTTTGAAGATAAAAGTTCTTGAATGACAAGAGAGATATATTGACTTTCACTTTCCAAAATGAAATGGTTGTATAGATAGTACAGGAGAAAGGGAGCTTGATGGCACAACAGGGAAAGTTATATCGATGGCTGAATCGGATGGGTCCAAATTGTACTGTTCACTTGTACAACGACCTGCAGGTGTCTAAACATCTAATATGTACAGTGTATTCAAATTAGATGTCACTTATAATTGCCAGTCTGTTAACGGTAGTAAATATTTAACTTATTTACAGAGGCGGACCATCAGGGTAACAAGCGCTGCCTAACGAAGCACATGAGTTTAGATTTAGATGATAGCACGCATGTACCATCCGCAGCAGCAGCAGCGGCGGCAGAACGGTACCTACGTACAGATCTTTGCATTCCAGTGCTCTGGAGCAAGTGTAGTTTTTGTGATGATTTTTTCGAAGATGAGGAGCACCTCCGAAAACACTTGCGAGATTCACATTTTCAGTATTTCTTAAATTATGTACAATTGAGACCTCTCACGTCAACCAAAAGTCTGAGTGATTTGCCATTTAGCAGCGCTTTGCAGATTTCAGACTCGCCGGGTAAATCGGACTCCAGCGATACAAATCAGGGAACAAAATATGGTGGTGGGAGTCAGAAGAAACCTGTGAAATGTCAAGTTTGCCAGAAAAGTTTTACAACGAAATGGAACTGCAAGCAGCATTTGAAATGTCACGCGAAAGAAAGTACCCCTCCTGTAACAATGATGGAAACAACGGATTTCGAACAGAGCGACGCATCTTCATCATCAGCTTACTGAAACAATGCAATGTATATATGCACAAGGCTATAAAACGGAAAAGTATTGTAATGTCAACAAAAAGTTTAAGAATTTTATTTAAATTTCAAAAGTATATGTTTAAGGTACATAAATTTATGTAACATTAATGTATTAATCTGACTACATTTTAACGAATTAAATTGACCAAATTGAAAATTTCGATGGCCCATTAAATAATGTTTAAAGAACTCTCTTATTATGTAATTTTACATGGTAAACTTACACTTTTCATTGACTTCCCCTCCCTCGATATCGTTATCCATAAGGTCCGTATTAACAGGAATGACTTCCCAAAGAAATTTTTTGTTGTCTTCATCTCTGAACATTGGTAAACGACCCATATCATAGCTCTTAACTTTCTTTGAGAATTCCCTGGAGTAAAAGTAGCTAATTTTTTTAAAAATGCGTTCTCGAACTCCGATTCTAATTTTGTTGTCGTCGGAGCCTGCGTTGGGAACCAAAGCTGGGAGAAATTGGGTATGCATAGGACCAGAGTTGTAGGACATGTTACTTGAATTGCCCTTTAAAAATCCTTGTGGTGGACTTTGACTAAATACAAAAACAAAGTCATTCGCCATATTTTTTATGCAGAAACCTTCTGACAATTCAGTGAAGTTTTCAGGCCCCGAAAACTGCCACTGAGCCCTCGAAGTGTTTTTCAAATCAGTTATTGTTGTAGTGGAAGGCAGCAGGTCAACACGAACTTGTCCTTCATTAGCAAGTATATATCCCATGTTATCAACATTTTTCAGTAGTACGGGTCCAGCCATAACTTCTCGAACGACTTTGGGAAATTTGTTGTAAAACTCATTGCTGATACCACAAAGAGATTTGACTACATGAGCCAAAACAAAAATTTCTTGACCACGTTGAAGTTCCCCGTGCTCTTCGAGTTCCTTAAGAAGCATTGGAAAGCCCATGTACAAATCGTTCTTCAGTAGGAAATCCAAAACGAAGTAAAAGTTTTGAGAACTTCCCAAGTAAGAATTTTCGATTAGCGATTTTAAACTTTCATTCAACAATGAAGAATCTAAGTAAGTGACCATTGCCCTCCAGTACATTGCAGCTTTATCCTGGTTGTTCATTAGCACGCTAGCTATTGCTTTATCCAGTTTTTGTTCGGCAATGTTGCGATTAACCTGAGAAATTGAATTATTACTGGCTGCGGTTTTCAAGAAAATAGTTTTTAGAAATTTTAAATTGAAAGAACTCATACCACATTTTTCTCAAGGTTCTCGACCATTTTTGACAAATCAGTTACATCGCTTTGCAATTCCTGTACTTGATGTTGCAGATCGTCAATTGTTACGTCTACATCTCTGCAAGCGATGTGACAAAATTTATTTTTAAAAAATTTAAAAATTCAATTTTTAGAATCTAAATATTTCAGAATTATTTTCCGTATTTCTTACACATTTCCAAATGCTACTTGAAGATGTTGACACACAACAATGAAAGCTATCACACGTACCCACATTTTCAATCAGTATCTCTTATTAGTGCCGAAAGTTTATATTTTGTTAAATGGTCGAATGCTTCTATTCTTCATAGAATGTGCTCACTTTCCAACTAAAATTTAAGAGTTTTGAAGACTGTACTTGATATTTTACATTGATATTGGTATTTGAAAGGTGCGTGATCTGAAAGTCAAATATTTGATGAAATTTACTGGTAAATATTTTTTTACTTATGATGTTACCGTCGGTGCTCATTTAACCTTGGAAAAACCTTGTTGAGAAATGTCACTCGAGTTGGAAAATGTGATCTGATCACATTCGTCATTTAATTGTCATCATTATTATGATGGAAATTACATTGATTAACTTTCTCATTCGCTAGTACTATCTGTCTGTCTTGCTTACGTTATTGTAATATCATTCATATTATGTGAAGGTAAGGTTTCTGGGTTTATGTACTTTTTATGAACTGACATTTGACACAAGACGGGATATAAAAATTGTCTTTCAAATCAAGTTCAGTAAATGCTGAGCTAGAGTTTACGTCAGGTGCTCTGTAAAACATTTACATGAAACAGTAAAGAAACAAAATGTATAATGAATGGATACAAGGAAAGATTATTTCAATTGAATAAACAACCTTTGTCTAAACAAGTTTGTCATTAATCAGAATCAGAAAAAGTTTATTCAGATTAAATAGGTACTTTTTGTAAAAACTACAGTTCATATTATGATTTATCTCTTTAAAACAGTAATAAAAATGAAAGTCCAAGACCAACCTTACACGTGTACATTTAACTTTAAGCTAATCATTCATACTGTAATTTAATTAATTCTCCAGATTTTTAACCTTTTAAAAACTAAGTTAAGTTTAAATATTATGTTTACACTGGAAAGTTTGGAGTACAAAGAAAGGATACAAAATCAGCACGTAGAACTTATTGCAATCTCAACGATTCCTTATTGAGAATATTCCAATTCAATACCTTTGCAAACCGATGGAGTGACCAATGTGATCACATTTGACTTCAAGCTAAGATCCCTCAGTGCTTTTTCACCTATCTGTAAACCAAGGAATATAATGATGATGACTATACTTGCAAATTTATATTTCTCTATATTTTTAGTTTATATATTGTGGATAAAGATTTGGTTTGTTACCTTCGTTCTTGTTAACAAAATACTACTCAAAGATGGAACATCCATTAAACCTTGATAAATGGACAAATCGGTGATGTTCTCATATCTTCTGAATGTTAAAGAAAATTTCCACAATTCTGGAAAACAAGATAAGAAAACAAGTTGTTCAAAGAGAATATAAATATACAAAGTAGATGTTTTTTTCTTTCAAGAATTAAAATAGAAACACACTTACTTTTCAAATCCCCTATGTAAGGAAACTCTCGCTGATTCTCCCCACGCCATCGTGAATTATCCGTAAGACATCTCGGATTTCCCGTTATGCCCACATCAGTTAAATGCCTGTCAAAAACAGTAATCTCTTCCAAATTTTTTAGCTCTTTGAAAACTATTCTAATCACTTCATCCGTCAGTGCCATCATCAGAACTCTCAAATTTTTGAACCAGGAACACATCAAATTTGTCGTTTGCTCAACGTTAACAACGTATCCGAAACTGATTTCCTTCATTTCTGGCCCCGAATAGCTTTTGAGTGCTGAGCTTTTAATTACAACATCATCCATCGACGTTTCCCAATTAAATTCCTCTTCTCTCTGCCACAAATGAATGCATCTCAGCTTGGGCATGTTTTGAATAAAATTAAAATCTTCTCCGAGTATATCTAAAGACACGCACAGTTTCAAAAGGCAAGGAAATCTTTGGAACTTGAATATTTCCAGTGGAGAAGTGGACTCCGCTTCTGAATGAATGCATAAATTTTTCAAAACTGGACTATACTGCCTCACTACATTAACAATGGACTCTGGTTTGATGAAGTTGTTTATTATAAAACTGAGCGATGTAAGGGGAAGATAGACAATATCCGAAATTTTGTAGAGATGAGTATCATTTATGTTCAATTTGTAACTTTTCCTAAAAAAAGGGTTTTCAAAAGTTATTACAGACAACATTACCAACTCAATGCTCTGTAATTTCATGAATTTTTAATCAAAATTCGAATTAGTTACTTACGTATTCTGGAAAAAATGCATCTCTGTAACATTTCCCAACGCATTCGACTCTTCTCTAGCTGTATGTAGTGCACTTATGATTTTGGAAATTTGTTCTGAGGGAGTGGTGCAGGCAATTTTCAGTCTCTGTGTATTAATTTATATAATAAATTGAAAGATAATTTGAATATAATTCATTCATTTCTAAATTTACCTGTATGTTTGGAAAAGCATGAAAAACTTCTTCCCAAGCCAATGGGAACTCTTCTTCTTCAAGTTGATCATAGGAAATCTCAACAAGATTATTATTCTTGAAAGACATTTCTTCACATCTTTCAATATTCTTCAACTGTTCAACTGTTACATGATCATAATAATCATAGCTTAAATTTGGCTCATCAAAATCTTCCGTTTTTACTTCATCTTCCACATTGCTGAACTCATTTTCATTTGTTATAGTGTAAAATAAGCAATCTTCGAGCAATAATGTTTGCAATTGAGGTGACCAATAGTACAATAAATTTCTAATTGTTTCGACTTCATAAAATATCACATTCGAAAGATGAAGTGTTTTCATGCAAGGCCCACACAAATCCCAAAACTGTTTCAGGCTTCTCTCTCGTTTCTCATTTAACGCCCAATGTTCCAGGTAGTAGTTTTCAAATGGAATTGGTGAGTCAGGTGGAATGGAGGAAATTAATTCAAGAAAATTTCTAAATGAAAAGCGATCATGATCGGCTTTTCCACCTCGAACTAGAACAACTTTACTGACTTTTTGTAAGAACGGCAGTGCCGCCTTACTCCACGTTTTACATGTCAGTCGAGAATTTTTCAATGAATGAATTTGAAGGAAAGAAAATATCTTTTCCAAAATCTGAAATAAAAATCAATTACAATTTAGGTAATTTTCAAGCGTTGTTCTTTCACCTCACAAGTTAATTTAGTTTAATGATCTAAATATTATGCTTAATTTATTACTTACAAGAGGATTAAACAAGGGATGAATCTCGAAAATACTGGATGGTGAATCAGCCATTTTAATGGTGATTATATAACTACTAGGTCAGATAATTTAGTAAATAATTTTACTGTGCCGACAATTTCCTTCTACTTTGGAGTGATGTGAAGTGAAAGCACATTTCAGTCCAGTGTAATATATGTATGTTATGTGACTAAAAATAAATTATTGATTTTCTCCGGGAAAGCAAAATGACTGCTGTTATGTACCTAGTATAGCGCATTGTATATGCTGTATGCATGCATTAGAATAGGATTCTTGATATTTCCCGTTGGAGCTCCACAATGATGTATAATGTCAACCGTCAATCCCCGCATTTGAGACCAGTACTGTGCTGCATTCTTGTTGGAATGCTGGAAAGCAACACCTGTGCAATCAACAATGCCACTAAAATGCTTGCATGAGAGTTGTTCTTGAGTGCGATGGGCCAATAAATTAGAAACTAAAAATCTGCGAAAATATAACATTCAATCAGCATACCACAAAAAGTTGAAATCAAAATCTTTAATTTATAATCTTTACAAACCAACATGTAAATTCAGTTCATTTCATTTTTTACAGCAGAGTTGTATAAATGCGTTGAAAAGTTAAAGCTAGCCTAAAATTATGTAATTATTACAAGGATCATAAACATAAAATCATTAAATGCAATTGTTTACAAACATTCTGAACTATACTATATAAAAGATTTATATTATTTTGTCGCATGTGCGCTATTAAAGCGCTTACAAAATCTTGTCTACTTATTCTAATATACACACTACACGTTTGCATATATAAATAGCGAATTAGAAAAAAATTGCAAGACGAGAGTTGCATTTCTCGTTAGTAATGGGTGACAGAAAACAGCTTAGACGGAAGGTATACGGTGGAAGTAAACATTGGCGATGAGAAAAGAGCTTCCAACTCAGTTTTCTGTCCTAATCTTTGGAGAATTCGAACTTCATTCAGCCACGGATCATGGTTCTTAAAACAAACAACAAGAGTAAAAAACAAAGTTCTCAATGAATTATTATTAAAAAGAATATAATGTTAATGTTGTACTTAAGAAGGGAGACTATCATATGAATACACGCGATAAAAACAGCATTTAACAAGTATTCATGGCTCGGGAGTCAT
>JAQIWN010004002.1:0-11945 GCA_034699025.1 Entomobrya cf. arborea Gr-Col-00668
ACTTCCACACTCTTCTTTTCCTTTGGAGTTGAGCTGGGACCATTCTGGTCAGTGGAGAAATCTTCTGGAGGAGGCAGACCCTGTCTTTCACCTTCTTCGTCACCTTCTGTTGTGTACATGTCTTCCATTTCGGATTCTAGCGAAAAAGATAACAACATTATGCCTAAAATGTAGAAAAAAAAACTAATTAAAAACCAGTTTAAAAAAACTCATCTTTACCATCTTCCTCTTCAAAGTCACTAAATCCTTCTTCTCCCACATAACCCGCCATAATATCCTCATCCACCTCTCCCAAATACTCCATCACCTCCTCCCTTTCCGTTTTCAGGTATTCACCAAAGGCATCTTCAAATATTCTCACTGCTGCGGGGTCTCCTCCTTCTCCTTGAAACTCTCCAGGATATTCCCTCCTTCTACTCCCTCTACTATTTCTCCTTTTCACTCCATCATAATCCTCCCCCTCCACCTCTCCCTCCGGACTAGTTGGTGGCTCCTGTCTCCCCATTTCCATTAAACCTGTCGTTGAAGAAGGAGCCATTGTCGGAACCATCGTCATTTCCTGGTCAAAGTCATCCTTGTTCTGAGTTTCGTACAAAGTCTTCACTGCACCACAAGTCAACATTCTAGGATCTACCTTTGGACATTTCTCATTCATTTCCTCCAATTCCTTGGTCGTCCTTCTGTATCTTTTTGGGGATCCATCAGCAGCCAAAGAAGCACAAGACCCCAGTGCTCCCCTCCCTTCTTGTTGTTGTATCGGAGGGAACTTTGTTCTCCCCCTTTCTCCCGTTTTATCACAAGGTCCCTGTTTTCTAGCCAAGGGTAATATAGGTGGCAAGCCAGTCTTTCTTTTACAGATTTTCAGTGTTTGCCTCAAAGCGTTTGCTTTCATTTCATACTGCCTACACTTCTCTTTCAAGTCTTTCACCTCTTCATCAAGCGCAGTTGCTATTTCTTCATCTCTATGAGCATGCCTTTGTGAGGATGTGGCATCATTCAGATCAAAGCTACTGGCCCCTCTCATGACCATATGAGAAACGGAAATAGATTTATTACTGGCTTCTCTACTAGGATCCCTTATCTGCTTCCTACTTGCCTCTCTCACCTCCCGTTTCTCTGTATCCCTTTGATGTTTCCATACAAAGTAGTCAAAATCCCTTTTCCTTTCCATTATCATTGCTTCCAAAATCTTGAGATTGGAGTTTTCTCGTATTTCCCCAGTAAGCTCATCCTTCGCGTCTAAAATGTTATCTATAATTCTTTGCCTTTGAATGTAGTGAAGTTTTCGCAGTTTTTCAAGTTGGATTTCCTTGTCAAGCAGTTCCAAGTTAATTATTGCTGCACAAACTTTGTCCAAATCAACTTCACGACCGAATTTAAAGACCATATCTTTCTTGGCCAAGACTTTTAGCTCTTCAACTCGTTTTTCTGATTTCTTAAGTTCTTCCGTAAGGCGCATGTACATTTGTCGGCCATTTCTTAAAAAACGTAGAACATTTTGAAATAAATATTCAAGAAACTTGTTACATGTTTCAAAAATTACTACATTTTTCTAAACTTACTTCATTCTAGCAACTTCAGCCTCCTTCATCAAATGCAACTCATCAGCCCGATCCCTCAACTCATCCGTCTTCCCCTTTGGAAACACCAACAACTTATTTTCACTCGGAAAGGTCTTCACCAACTTCTCAAAAACTCCACCCTTAGTTTCCCCAACCTCATCCATATCCACACACTTTATCTGATCAATTCTCATAATTAACATGCACTTCAACTCATTCATCCTCTTCTGCCTTCGTCTCTGCAAAACCCTAATATCCTGTCCAGTATCTGTCAACCTCCCCTCCAAAGTCTTGTAAACCCTTTCCACCGCCGTATAATCTTCCGCAACTTTCTCCACCGCTTTTTTTGAATTCTCAATGTCCACCTCCACCACAGCCTTTCTAGTCCTCAACTCACAAACTTTATTATAAATCTGTCGATCCAAATGTTCCGGACATTCATTAATGTCAAGCTTCATTTTTGGCAACTTGTAAAGGTCCGACCCTGTATCCTGACTAGTACTTTCACTATTATCACTGCTTTCACTACTACTACTCTTCCGTCTTTTCAACTCATCAGTATCACTATCCAGGCCGCCTTCCTCAACAAGCTCCAATTTAACCTTCTTTTTAAACACTTTCATCAAATAATCACTCCACTTCCCCGCACCTCCAATTAAATTCTGCACCTCCTTCGTGATCAAAGCTAATTCTCCCTCTTCCTTCTTCACATCCGCATTCATTTTCGTCATTCTCTTCTTCACTTTATCCATCTTGTGCCTTGCATCATGAAACTCACTCTTCTGAACCCGTAATCTTTCCAAAATCCCTTTCTCTTGAGTTTCAAACTCTTTCGCAATATCCAACTCTCTTATCAAGGTCATCAGTCCAATTTGCTTGATATGCAGATCAATATCCATCTTAATTTTATAATCGTGCAAATACTTAACCCTCTGATGAAAGTACTCCATAATCTCCAGCAGTTCCTTGAACAACAACTCCTGCTCAACCAGTTTCGGCCATGTCATCGCCTCATATCTCGTCTGCTCCCTTAAGGTCGACTCCTTAATCACCTTTCCCTGAAAAATGTATTTCCTGTACTTATGCACCGTCATATTTTCAAATTCCAAGTCAATCGATTTCGTATGCCGGACTGAAGGTGCCATAAAATCTTTAATTTCCTCTTCATTCACCAGCGGCTTTTCAGGTCTCATAACCCCAAATTTTTCTTCATTCAACTGATCCCTAAACTCCAACAATCCAGCAGTATGCAACTCTGTATTCTCCTCGAATTCCACTTCCTCCGCCGTTATATCAAACTCCTTTTCCGGTTTTTCCTCCTTCGTAAAATCATAAATTGGAGGAATTTTCCTCCTCAGCTCAGGCGGAACAAATGGCTGGATCAATTTAATTTTCTCTTCCAATTTTCTACACTCTTTCAATATTGTTTCCTTCTCATCCCTACATTCAATCACCTTCTTATTATAATCTTCCATAGTCTTGTGAATCCACAGCTTCATGTTAATTATCTTCTGTCGTCGTTCCGCAATCGTCTCATGATCCCCCAAATAAGTATCACTAGCCTGCAGCTCAAAATCCCCTCTATTACTTTTTGCATACTGCAACCTCTCATTATCCTCCGGATCAATGAAATCCTTAGGAATTTTCTTTTTCAATAGCTCCGCCCACGCACACTCTCGATAATACCTTTCCTCCAACCTTTTCTCTAACAACCTAATATTATGCAGGGTTTCCACATTGTAAGTATGCAACTTATGTTCATACTCGCCAATTATATCTTTCGCGTACACTCGAACAGTTTGTTGTGTTTCTTCTTCAATTTGACTATCCTGTACATCCAAAGAAAAGTCGGATCTTACTTGCTCCTGATTCATAATTTCTTTATTCTTTTCCATCAACTCGAGAAAGTCTTCAGATAACTTTTTCTGCCGTAAAGTATGAGTTTCAATTCGATGACTTATATCCTTCACAACAACATGAGGGTAGAGTAAAGGCTTGAAAAAGTTCTTATCAATTTTCTCCATTTGAATAATATTCTCCAGTGATTCATACTCATGAATTCTGAACACCTCCTCAATTTCCTCATCCAACTGGGATTGTAATGTAGAGTAAATGTCATCAGGTAACTTGAGCTCCTCCTCTGTCAACCTATACAACTCGGGAATTTCCTTGTTTCGCTGTTTAATACTCCGGAAAACTTCCTTCAAATCTTTCAGCTCTGCCCTAACATCCTCCTTAAACTCCTCCTGAAGACCCCTCACCTTCTCCTTTTCCTCCTCCTGCTTTGTCTCCTCCACAGTTAACATCGCAGGATCCTCGTAATCCAAAAGAAACTCATAATCCAACATGTCCCCCGGCACATTACTTGCCGGTAAATTATCCGTAGCAAATTCAAGATAACCATCGGGATCCCACCGATAAGAAAATACAGAGCCATCTGCCCCTACACTAATTAGAAACTGTCCATCTCCACTCCAGCACATTTCCACAACAGCTCCCCTATTCGGATCGTGCATTGGCAAGCAAAAGAATTGTTCCAGGTCATATGGATAGATTGATGGTGTAAATGGAGGACCCCCACCACCGCCTCCTCCTCCACCACCCCCTTCTTTTTTACTATTTCTCTTCTTCTTCTTTTTATCTTTATGATGATCTTTATCTTTAGGATCTTCTGTGATTGGTGGAGCAGTTGTCGCCTCAGTTTCTACTTCACTTTCCTTCCCTTCATCCTCCTGCTGATTACTTGTCCTTCTCTTCTTCTTTGCTTCTTCTTCAGCAGCCTCCCTCTCTAATTTCATCATTTCCTCAACCTTCGCCCTCACATCTACCTTCGGCATTACCCTTATCGACCCATCCGCCATTCCAAATAAAAGATATTCTTCATCGTCACTCAATAGCGTGCACCTCACCGCCACATCATTCTCATCACACTTTTGAAAAGGAGGTGTAGGTGGAACCCCATGAAAACCCCCAATTTCAGGTCGTGTACACTTACACTCATAAATATACCCCGCATCATAGTCACCCATATGAAGAAAAAATGTTTTGGCCATTGTTTCCTTATCTCCAATTGCCGGATTAATATGATAATAAATCCCCAAAAATCTTGAAGGTTTCTCAGGCCTGTAAATAGGCTCTTCATCATCAGCTTGTTGAGCCTTTCTAAATTCTTCATTTAAACGCGCCAGTTCAATTTCCTCTTCAATTTGTACACCCATTGCTTCCCTTCGCTTGATATCCTCCTTTAATTCTTTGACCCTTCTTTCCCTTTCCTTTTTTCTCCATTCCCTCCTTTCCATCTTCCTCCTTTCACTTTTAGCTGAATTAAACCACCACCGACGCCCTCTTAGCTTTCCTTGGTAAAATGACTTTTCTGTGATACACTCTATCCAATCAGGCCTTCGGCATTCCGCAACCCGACTAGATTTTCCAGCCAAGATCATCCTATACGGCTTCACCGGATGAAGATCCAAATGATATACAGCAAAAGGTGTAGTGAAGTAAGCCAAAGGTTCCATCACTGTACAGTCATCCTCTTCATCGTAAAACAAGTACACTCCCCACAACGTCTTGTCCTCCCCACAAATATACAAAATTTCGTTTTCCTCATCGAAATTCATAACAGTTATGGCTGCCTTACTAAAGCGGAGTATCTGATTTAACCCAATTTCACAGGGATGGCCCCGTCTAAAGTCGTCGTCCGCGTCTTCAATGTCATGCTCCGTTTCTAGAGTCACTGGTTGTATTGAATAACAGCGAATACAGCCATCTCCGTATGCAACAAGAAATGTGACTCCACGAGGGTCAAACTTTTGAGGCAGCCAAAATATTTTATTGACTGAAGTTTTATAATGTCTTCTGACTAAACATTTCTTAGTGATATAGTCTATTAGCCAGAGATGACCTCCTTCAGTACCCACTGCCATTATCGAATGCTCCACGCTACAAGCCAAGCAATTTATTGGACCACCGCCAGGTGTATAGAAAATTGGATTGGGGGAATATGTATTATCAGTAATGGCAGCCGCAATATTAACATCCCAAATGCGACCCCACGAGTCCTGACAAAACCACATGCTTGGGATAACTGGTGCTGGGGCATCCATCGCTGGAGTAGCAGGTACAGGAGAAGGAGTAACAGGGGCTGGAGTAGCTGGAGTTGCAACTGCAACTTCTCCTGTAGCGCCAACAGCAGGTGTAGCTGGTACAGCAGCAGCAGTTGCATCAGTTGCGTCAACAGGAATTGTGGGAGGAGGTGCAAGAGCCGGTGTATTCAAATTTTTCACACAACCTTGCGGAGTAGCATCTCCACTAAGTCTGATTTCATGTGTGGGTTCCACAGGATACTTGCCTGAATCGTCAACAAGTGTATCAGCAATATCGATAGTATCCACATCCCAGATTTTCAGATAACCGTCTTTACCAACAGTCAATATTTCATTGGTTTCGTTCATCATGATAAGGGAAGTAATTTCACCGTTGTGTAGGGTCGCATCATTTTGTCCACATATTTCACAAACAATAAGACCCCCCTCCCAAACCAAAATGTTTCCCCATTCACAACCGGAAAGCACCTTCCCATTGGGAAGCTCCACGTAACCTTGAATGTCTGAGATTTCTGTTTTACCAAATCGTCCAATCGCGCCTTGAAGTTTTAGGCCAGTGAATGTAGCAGCCATTTTCCAGAATCTAATGTGACCTACTCCACAGGTCGTCAGATCACCAGCCAAGGTGGGGGAGAATGAGACACGGAATACATCGTTGGAAAAGGCTTTACAACGTAAAAGAACCTTTTCCTTTTTCCAGTCCCAAATCGTGAGCATGTAGTCAGGATCCATCCCTTGGCTGCAGAGGTATTCCCCATCGGGGCTAAAGTCCAGGAAAGAATAGCCTTTGGCGGTACCCCTTCTCATGATCCTGTATAAGGATACAGATGGCCATGTGTAAACGACGATAATAGGACCATCACCTTTTTCTCCTACGGCAAAGTATTCTCTGCTGGGGTGAAGGGCAATGTGACCTAAGCCGTATCCCTCGGCTGCACGGCGACTAAGAAAGACTTCCGAGTCTTTAAGGCTGTAGAAATGCAGGTAGTTTCCAGATATAAAGATGAGCGTATTTTCATCAATCATGTGAAGATTATCACAACGTCCACAGTCATAACCGTACGATTCACTAATAGATAAAAAGAAAATAACTGTATATTAACTGTGAACTTAAATTAGAATCCTGTGATTTTCTTATAAAAGATTACAATGAGTAAACTCACTAAAACTTTAAAATATTATTTGGAACTGATTCCGTATTACAAATCGGTTGAGAAATAAAATCCTCCGAGTTATATTCAGGTTCTATCCACACCTCCTCCTCTTCCGGTTCAGGATGACCTCTAGATAATCTTCTTATTTTATCCTTTGCCATTTCTTTATCCTTTTTCCCTTTATCTTTCGGCACAGCCTTGCGCTTACGTTTTCTCTTTTTCATTTCCGCTTCCTTCGCCTCTTTTGCAGCCAATTCTTCTTTAGCAGCTTTACTTCTTCCCAACAAATCCATCATGTTACCTCCACCCATACTACTACCATCTTCCTGATTCCCTGGCTCATCATCATCATCATCATCTTCCTGCTCCTCCTCCTCTTCTTCTTCATCATCATCCTCCTCCTCATCATCAACATCCGCCCAGCTACCAGTTCTCTCCCGAAATATATCCTCCGATTTCTTCAAATTCCTAAGTTGTGCCTGACCAAAGAGATCATCCTCATCTTCATCCTCTGAGCCTTCTCCAGACAAATCTATTATCCCACCAATTACATCAACATTAAAAATCCGATTTTCCCTTTTCAATAAAAAACAACCAAATTCAAGCTAAACATCCTAAACATACCCTTTTTAGACTTAGATGTCATAGATTTTGTTCCTAAACTTTGCATATCTAGCCCTGAGTATTCACCACTTAAAGACTTCGACGCAGAACTACCTTCCCCACTTCCTAGTTCATAATCGGAATAATCCGATCCTTCCCCACTTCCCTCTTCCTCTTCGCCATCCTCTCTAACACCTGCCTTCGATTTCCTTATCTGTTGACCTCCAGCACCCGCAATACTACCAATTTTCGATTTCTTTTTCGCTTTATCTTTAGCCCCGCCAGTGAGCCCTTCTTCCTCCTCTCCACCCTCACCTTCACTGGCCTCCTCCTCCCCTTCATTGACCGCCTCAGCTCCAGCGCCCGCCTTTGTAGTTTCAAGTTCTATTCCCAACAAATAGATAAACTGTACAAATCTTATTTATCGTTAAAGGTCACATCATTAAAATTTATTAACCCCAACATACTCTTTTTACTGGTGGCCTTAGTCTTAAATTTATCTTCCTTCTTGCCCTTTCCAGCTTTTGACTTGTCACCTCCCTTCTCAGGTTTCTCTTTCCCTTCGTCCTTCTTTTCCTCTTCAGCCTTTTTTGTCACCTCCTCCGCCTCCCCTTCCCCATCGTCGTCCTTCTCACCATCCAGATAATCTGCAGCGGTCAAATCCTTCTTTTCTTCCCCCTTCTCTTCAGTGGACATTTTGGAAGTGCCAATGAGTCACTACAAAGCTTAAAGTTCAAATTACACTAATGTGTGGGTTATTTTACGACAAAATAAATGAATTAAAATGCAATCTGCATAAATTCACATTTTTTACATTTCCACAAGTGTCAGTGATTGTGACAGTTGATTTTCTGTTTTGTCAATAATGACATTACATTGGAAGCCATTTGGAACTCAAGTTTCCATCACATCGTTGTGCATGGCCAAGAAGCTGGAAACCGGAAGGAAGAAGCCAAGCCATTCACCAGTCAAGCCGAGTGCAGGCAGCAAAATAGGAAACGTTCATTCTACAAAAGGGGCATGTTGAGAATAGTTCTGTTTGTGTACATTTTTGAATGGATATACCCGGCAAAACTTCAGTGGATCTTGTTCCAACAAGAATTTAGATTAAGAGATTTGGGCTGTCAAAAAACCATGTTTTGTAACAAAATGTTTTTAAAAACATGCATTCATGTCACTGAAAAGTGCTTTTAAAGTGTATTAATTTCACATAATAAGTAACATGTTCAATTTTTTACAGTAATACAGTTTAGAACTTGGAAAGTATATTTTCATAGAAATGTTAGTTGTATGACTTAATATATTACTCCACCACCATTAAACTCTAACTGTAAGTGTGATTGTGTGATACAAGTTTATTTTAATGAAACGCCTAATCTTCTGTGATTTTTTATTTTATTTAGCAGTGCCTTGGATCTCTTTCGTGTAATGCGTAAGTATGGCTGAATCAGATTCCGACCTGGAAATACTTGAGGAGCTGCCATCTCAGCGTGAAAGTAGTTCGTCATCACGTAAGCATGTATTTGATGCTGAGAGTGATGATGAACTCTTGGATTTAGACTATAATGACGACATTGTCGGAAGCAAAACTTCAGGGTCATCATTTGGGAGTAGGAGGAGTTCCAGGAAGTCAAGCAAGAAAAGTAGCTGTTCTGATAAACCACTCAAGACAGTGAAAGTTCCGCAAATTGTTCTGAGCGATGATGAAGACATGGAGAATGAGAAGAAGAGTGACAGGGGGAGCGATGCCACTGATGTGATTGATGATGATGTTGAATCACTGCCAGACATACCACTGCCGTCACCACCACCACCCACGTCGTCTCAGAAGAAGACAGGCTATGACAACGGAAGGAAGTATAGTGGAATGGATGTGAATAGTGATCCGTATCCTATTTATTCCAGTTCCAGTTCCACCGCTACAACAATTACTAGAACAACGACAACGGGTAGCAGCAAGGGATCCTCTCAAAGCAGTTTCTTTGCTGATCTTGAGGCTCAGGAGGTTGATAATTTGTTCCGGGACGCGGAGTATGCCTCACTAGCTGACTATCTCGCAGAAACTGAAAGGAAAAAGAGGAAAAAATCTCCGGATAATAGTAAACCTTTTAGGTTGGAGAAAAAAGCTGAAAAATCTTCATTCAAAGGAATTCCCTCGTTTAGTGACTTTGCATGTCAGCAGCAAGAGACGATAACAGATTCGAAATCAAAGTCAAAAGTCAAAGCCAAGCCAGCTGCCAAGACAAGAAGTACTGAAGAAATTGTTAGTGAGATTCAAGAGTCATACCAAGTCAACAAGAAATCATCCAATCGAAGTAGGGCCAAGAAAAAAGATAAAGAAAATTCTGCAGTAACTGTAGGTGCCACTACCTCAGGGAGCTCTTCCTCTTTACCTACTTCATCTGTCGACTCTGAAGGACAAGGAAAACTGAAGAAGCCAAAAGATCCGCTAAAGGTAATTTATAATCCACCTGTCATGTTTTATCTACATTTATATTTTAGAAGTGTACAGTGTACACATGTTTAGTTCACGGGCCATTTTTTAAATCACCATTATAGATGATTGTACTTCACGTTGCTGAAAATGTACTTACCGACGAACTTGCAACAAAGTTAATAGAAAAGGAAGTTCAATTTCAAATTGTGGGTAGTCCTGTAATTCCTGATTCTATACTATTTGAGCACAATGTACCTTATAAACTGGCTGGAATGGATGGACAGGTAAGTCGACAAAAAGTCTTCCGATAACATCTACCAGAAATACCAGAATATTTATAAATAGGATAATGATTGATAAATATATGGAAGCATTTATATTCTATTTTAGATAAGCGAAAAATTTCATAAAGAAATTGACGCCAACATTGCCATAATATTTCGGATTGATCAGCATTTGGAACTTTTGCAAGGGGAATTGGATCGTGACTGTGATAGTGAACCACCTTCTGAACCTTCACAAAGTCTTTCAGATTGGATCCAAAATATAAGCAAGAACAATCCAGGGAAAAAGATTACTTTGCTAATGCAAGGTTTGGAAGCTTATTTGAGGTAAAAATGTGGTGTAAAAATTATAGAATTTGATTTTCGATTTTCCTGTGTTTATTGCAACACTTTTAGCATAGATATTTAATTTTGTGCCAAAAAAATGAATGCATGAATTTTTAAATAGAAAAATCCAACGGGCTGTTCAGAAGGAGTATCGTGACCGTGTATTGAAAGGTGATAAACAAGATAATGGGAAGAAAAAGCGAAAAGCAAATTCTCAAGGCATTAATTTGACGAGGTAGCTTAACAGATTACAATTTTAGCATGTCAATGGGTTACATTTACATTAATTTATTGAAAGCAGAAAGCATACTGACGAAAACATATTTCTATTTCAGATTTGAAATTCAAAATGCTCTCATCAGCGCGCAGCTAGAAACTAACATGCATTACAGATTGTACGAGACCAACACGGATTTGTCGCTGTTATTAAGCCAGTATGCGAAATCGATAGGCGAAGCTCCATATAAGTAATTGATTTTTGAAAATAATTTATTATTAGTAACAGTCCTAGCATCGTAAAATGCATATAAATGTGATTAACATTGATTTTATTTTTTATTTATAGATTAGAAAAGATGAAATCAACTGATTTTGACTGGTATGCCGTTGCGGATGCTGTTGGAGGTATTCCTGTGGATGAAAATGGACAAGGCATGAGAAGTTTATGGATCGCTCAGTTAACTCAGTTTCCTGGTGTTGGTCAGGAAAGTGCTTTGGCAATCGCCAGGGTGTATGGAAGTCCAAAACTGCTGTATCAAGTAAGCAGTTTTAGTTTAAATTAAAAACCTAATATGCCTATGATAATATTTGAAATCAAAATTTTAATAGGCATATCGCCGTTGCACAACAGTACAGGAAGGCAAGGATTTGTTGGCAAACATTCAGGTAAAAATGAAGTTCAGTAAAGACAATTACAAGTATATGACCATCATATTTCTCTTTGCTTTTATAATTTAAATGACTAAAATGTATGATTATTATGCAGGTAACAATGGGTGTGGGACCTCTAGCCAAATCTAGGAGACTAGGACCTGAAGCAAGCAAGAAGATCTACAGATTTTTCACGTCTACCGATGGAGAGCGTGAGATTCACGTTTAATGTGGTCTTCGTTATTGACGTCTGATGCTTGACTCACTCTCTTCCCATCCCAACAACCCCAACATCATCATTTTTCATGAAAAGAAAAACGAAAACAGCTTTGGATTTTAGTAGACCCTATGAACCAACTACCGACATCCATTGCAAAATGATACGATGAACATTGAACATCTTTAACCCAGTATTCTGCAATTCAGTACAGTACAGCCAACAATAGCAAAAGGAGCAAATAATTTTATGATAGCTATAAAAACTATAAAAAGAAAAAAGGGTTACATTCATGTATGCGTTCCGTTTGCTGATAAAGTTTCGTTGAGGATTAGTGTATGTTATGCTGAAGTTGTATTGAAACCACTAAACAAGTTCTACCTAC
>JAQIWN010004003.1:0-11942 GCA_034699025.1 Entomobrya cf. arborea Gr-Col-00668
ATGTCTTCTCCCGGCTACGTAAGCAATTAACTGGAAGAGAAAAATCTTATAATGCAAAATTTCTTATGAGTCATTACATGACTTACAGTAAGAGTTAAAAAAAACTTTCAAGTAGAATCTATTACTATTAGAGTTTGAATCTGTAACACGTTCAAAATTCTAACAATTTACTTTTCAGATGAAGAGCATTCTTGAATTTTATGAATTATGAATAGTTATTGGGGTCATATGAGAGCGACAATTTTACTGTAAAAAATCACATATTAATTTGCAGTGGTTCGTAATTTCGTGACTCATTTGAATTAAATTCTACAAAATAAAAAGGTAAGTCCATAAGTCCACAAACAGAACAAACTGCACTCAAAGTAAACTAGGGTATTTAACTGTTATTAAAAAGAGTTGAAAAATGTAAGATGGCTAGACTCGTGTAAGCTTTTAAGTCCATTCCCAAAACTTTTCCGTTCACAATTACAATTCAAGTTGTTCTGTATTTCATGGCTTTGCCTTGTTTTATTACTTATCTCAACTAAATTATGTAAATTAGGTAATACAGGAAAGTTGACTAAATTAAGCACATGGGACTGCACATCTGAGCAATTAAAAGTTTGTACATGAATTAATTTTATGTGTATCAATAACTGTTTGATCACAATATATATGTTTTGTGTTATCAAACGGAAAAAGTTACACTCAAATGCTTAATCAAGGATAACATTCATGGATAGCCGTATTCCTTATCATTAATTTCATTAAACGAATATCATGTTCCAATACTAATTCATGTGTAAAAATAAAAATAACAAACAAGATATTGAACTGCGAATCGACTTGCTACTGGGCTTTTATGTCAACAAATAATTAAAATGAAATGTCTTCACTTCCCCACTAATTGTAAATGGAAAAACACATCATATCATGTTTGGCTTTCGTGTTTTAGCGATCGTTTTTGTCTACGTACTTTGCCCAAGATGTAAACCAGAATGTTTTCCATCTTAACGAGCGAGATGTTAAGTAACTTCATTGTTATCAGTTGTATGATATCAAATTAGATGGTACAGTTCAGTTCAGTTCTGTCAACTTTTTGATGCATGAGTTGTTTCCGTGTTGCTATTTACGCATGATTTTGTCTTGTCTGCATTTTGTCAAAACAACTTTGCTAATTTTATTGGGAAACCGAAATCAGAATAGAAAATGTTCAATATTTTATTACATGTATTTATTTATCTAACCAACCGGAAACAGAGATGGTAAAAACACTTGTTTGTAATAAAACGGAAGAGAGATGGTGTTGGTGGAATTTGAGTGGGTAAATAAAGATGTGAAAAGACAGGGGTTTAGGTAAAAGTAAAAGGTACCTTTAGGTAAAAGGAGAAGACAAACGCGGGCGACTTTTTTAATCACCATGCTATGTACAATTTCATATGATTACAATCCAAGTTTTCCTGCGTATAATGTCATTTAAATAACCCATTTAATGATTTAATGTATTTAGCACCCAGTATCATTAAAATTTGAAAGCACTTTTTGAATTATTCAAAGTAACAATCAACAAGTACTTAACTTTATTGAATAGTAGTTCCCGAAGACTTGCAGTTTTATCAGTTTTTGTGCCGACATATCTAATTTTCATTGTGGAAAACCGATAATAATATGCAACGAAAGATAAATTAGAAATACTGGAAACAAGAAAACAGATTTAAAAAAATGTTATGCGTAGTAAAACAGGGAAATAATTTGTGTCAACTTTTCTATCTTTCCATTACTGCATATATAAACAATTAAGTTAAGATTAATTATTTAAAAGTTGAGGTTGAGAGTCGTGCGTCGGTTGAGCATTTCATCTATGCCGCGAAGCTAAGTTGAAATTTCATGCATTATTTATCTGTCTCCTTCCGTTTCAAGTATAAGAATCCAGGTGCTAATAGCCAATTAAATTCCTCTTGTCATTGAGATGTCTTGTGCAATTTGCAAATACAATTTTTAAGTATAAAATGACATTTTCAGCCAGCAGTCGAAGATATTTGCAGGAAGGGGCTCCGGCTGGTCCAGTGGACCACACTGCGACTGTGGACTGTGGACTGCACTACTGCACTCCACACTCCACACACACACACACGGCCGGCTTTTCCCTTTCTATTTTCTACATCTGCGGCTGCATCAGTGCTCCATTTTCCATACAACATCATCTCTTCTCATGGAAGACTTGTTTATAGGCACACAAGCGCCAGTGATGCTAACTATTCAAATGAGTCTTTAAAAACAAAACTGAATTGGCTTGTTTACATGGCCTTTAATATTACTTTAATCCACTTCAGCGGTAAATGCATCAATTTTTGATGCATTGAAAGCGTCGTCTGCATGCAATTAAGAAACGAAGCGAAGAAGTGCAATTTACGAGAGAAAGTTTATCCGAGCCCATTCTTATCAGAGGCCATGTCATAGTCATGTCAGGTTTTGACACTTCGGAATGTGCAAAATTAGGAGGCTTGTGAAAGTGAATGTGATCAGCAGAAAATTACGTTCACTCGTCAAACTATGTTATTCTCTGTGATGTTGATAGTGTTGATCTCATGTTATAAGTAATTTCACTTGTTTTCCCTGGATTTTAAGCGAACAATAGACTGGTATTTTATAAGACAAGGGGCACCATGAAAGAAGGAGAGGAAACAATTAAAGTTGACTGGAATGATGACATTGACAATACTGAAGCCATGATGGTCGGGAAGCCAGGGTTCCTGGAGTATGATTTTGAATTGACTGATAAGGAGATAAGCATTTTGGACTTTCTGCCCAGTTCCATAATTCATGCAGATGTAAAACTGGAAGAACTGACATCGTAAGTTGTACATTCATTTCCAAGATTTTCAAGATTCTGAGATTAATGTCGTATCGTGTCGCCAAAAATCAGCGTTCAATTTTGTCTTATTTTACAGATCAGCACCTCTACTAGGATTTCAAGTTGAGGCGAAACCAGAAAAGACAGAGGATTCGGAACCATGTGCGGCTGCTCAAATAATAGAAGCAAATATTCCTACTATCAAACCGTTTCAGCTTTCCAAATGGAGGACGTTTATAAGTGCTGCTTATTACCATCCAAACATCATGGCTCATGGGGATGTATCTTGCTTGAAAGAACTTTTTGAGTTACTGGGTTCCTATGTGGAATTCGAAAGTGTCAACGTAATGGTTGATCTCGGAAAGGTACTTGCATGCGACATTTAAAATTTTGGTTTAAGATTAAAAAATGAAAGAAAATACATATTATATTAAAATTGACTATGCTTATTTCCCATAATAGACTGTACAGGACTACAAACCTGTTCCGACCTTATGTTCTCCACAACCCTCGCGTGGAAAGCCTTCCGTATTCAATTTTGCACACGTCAAGGAATTCGTATTGGACACTGATTTCAAAGTTTGTATTGTCAAGAAATATACGATAAATGAATTGATGAAGACGGCTGTGTCAGATATGGTGGATTTCATCATCGATTTTCCGGAAGCCCTTTACCTAGAGATTTACGGTTTCATTCTCGATTTTCTACTCAAGTTTGGTGTTGATCCGGATGTAGTCATTGATGCCATCATGAGAACCCAGACAAGGCGTAGAAAGAATCAACATCCCGCATCTGTGTTGGTTTTGAAAAAGGCTAATAGGTTAGGCAAAGGAAGGAAAGAGTTTTTACAGTTGAGATTACTGGAATCGCCAGAACAGACGTATCGTCCAATTGTTCCAGTTATTGAAGAGCCTGCCCCTGTTCGACAGTTGCGCAACCGCCGAACTGGAAATGTAGATGATAGTCGTACTCCATGTCCAACTTCAGGACAACTTCCACAGAATACTTCCTTTTCCTCCATCCAGAATAATCGAGTACCTGGAAGAATGGTTTTTCCTGTCGACAGTAACGGCCTAGTGTGTGCCGTGAAAAGAAAGTTATTTGCAGATGATGAAGTTATGCAAACCCCTGCCACCTCCAAACCTGTACCAGATATTCTAAGAACTAAGCTTAGCCTCCCGACAGGTCGTTGCCACAAAGTGGGACAAAATGACAGTGGGAAGATATTACGAAGACAGAAACGGTTTTATAAAAGACGAGACAGCAACACAATTGAAAAACCATTCATTTGCAGTATTTGTCCAGATAGGTGTTTTGCGTACAAAGGAAATTTGGTTTTGCACATGAAGAAAAAGCATTCAGGGACCGGAACTGGAAAAGCAAGAATTAAGCGCCAGGAAAACGTCATCCCTGCATTTACCTGTCCCGTGTGTTTACAAGGTTATGCCTCAAAATACCGATGCAAAGCCCATCTAGAACGCCATCATCCAGAAGTGCAGGATTGGAACCCTATTACAAACACTGATTCTGCGCGTCAAGCAAAGAATAAAACAACGCAAGCTAAAAAGGGGAGAACTATTAAAAGGTTATCCCGGAAAACTGCATTGAAAACCGCGAGGAAGTCTGCTACACCTTTGTCGGAAACGCAGATAAGCTCACTTGAATATAAGAAGTCTAGTCATTTGCGTTCAACTTCAAATTCGTGTTGCAGACCTCGCTTTATCAAAAAGGAAATTAAACCGATACAACGTCCTAACCGGACGGAAATAACTATCAAATTTGATCCAGTTCGATATTCTAACCTTAATAACGTCAGAACTCGGCAGCAGTTCCGAGCTGCACTTGTTAAATAACCTTTCTCGCATATGTAAACACACAATACGCTACACTTAATAATGCCGTATTTTTAACCTTTAGTGCTCAATAGTGACACTTTGCTATTATATGTCGAAATTTTATAATTTGCAATTTTATTATAACTTTAATGATGTGTCGGACGGGCCGGAATATTTATTTATATAATTATGCAACTATTACTATATTATGTATAGAAACAAAGTCAATGAAATAGGCTTCACAGCGGTATTACGTTGGATTATCTTTGGTGATGTAGTACCTTCTTGGTCATATCTTGATGACATCATTCACATTCAAATCCATCTTTTCAGTAGCGATGATGGAATAACCACGAAAATTTGTATTTTTGTATAAATCAAATTTTAAGTCAAATCCTTGCATTTTACTTTACTTTTTACGAAAATAAATAAGTATTTTGACTGATGAACAAAATATATATCACTAATTACTCCGTCTGTTATTGTTTTATATCAATTTAATGGGGATACTTTCGTATACCATTTCGGTGTACTGCATTTATTAAAGTTTCATCCAAAATATACACTTACTCCAAAATACAAATTCATTTTAAGAATCCAAACAAAACTTTCTATACCATGAAAATGAGTTTACTCGACGTACAAAAATTAGATACAGTACCATTTACGTCGCAGCATATAAGGCGAACTAACATTAATATAATAAGAATAAAACAATTTACCCTTTCGGGGCGCTGGTAAATGTTTGAATTGCGGATTAATAGAAATACTGACATTTATAAAAGTACTTACACATACATTAGGTATATTTATAAAAACATTTATCACAACTGTGGTACCGGGATGTCAACACAGTTCCTTAAGTACTGAGATGACATATAATAATTTGATCAATTATAAAACTGCCTAATTACTGAGATTCTTGAATTTAAGTTATAACAAACTGTACTAGAAAAGCTGCATCTGATGAAATTCAATTTAAAGAATAAGCACACACGCTTACAAATATGCTCTTCAATTTCACTTACATGCTACAATTAGTTCACATTTAATTCGTGCACCATTAAGTAGATAACTGAAACTACTTAATATTTAACTATTTTCAATAATACTTAGTTTATGCATTCATTCTTAAAACTTACAAGATTAACTCTGGCGGCCACGTCAACACCAAGGTTGTAGTTAGCGCTTAAGATTTCGTTATATTTTCACTGACAGGCATTGCCGTTAGTAGCGTCTTAGTCAATGTCTCGTACATCATCCTTTTGCGAAAATATGGTATATGTGTCTGATCAAAATCGAAAGCTGCATTCCGAGATAAATATTCTGCATATTGGAGAACAAACACTCCACAATCGATTGCATTCTTCTGCTGGGGTATACTCTGCATGACCAAAAAAACAGCTATAAAGCTAACAACTTAAATAAATAATCAGTACAAAATATAACGTACAGTTAATATTGCCCACCTCGCTTGAAACGTTTTCCACAAACCAGCTTTCAAAAAACATTCTAGTAGTTTTGGGTTCCGGCTTATCGAGGCCCAGTACAGTGCGAGTGCATGATGTATCGTCTTCACTTGAGCTATTGTTACAATGGCTGCTAAAATCTTTTCTGTATTTACGGCGATACTCTGCTCTCAAGTAACTTCCTATATTCTGAACAAATCAATTTGATTGAGAATTATAATATCATATAACCAAATAAAAAAACCGTAAAATTCTGTAACACCAGGCTAGGCTCACCTTTAGAACATCAGCATTATCGTGGGGCATGGAATCATAACACAGCATGGTCTTCAACGGAAACTGAACAACTACAAGTCTCCAATGCTGACTGAGATTGACCGGAAAAAGTACTAGATCATATTTGAAGATGTCATCCTATAATTCAAATGGATGTAAAAAATCATATCAGCATTGCATGTTAGAACTATTTTTTCCCATTATACTGACTACGACGCACAACTATAGAGTTGAGCTTTTAAAGTTATTACCTCTCCAGTGGTCTCTTCGACTACATGATAACCTGCATCTTTATCAGTCAACAAAGTGTAGAAAAAGCTGTGAAAAATATAGACACTTGGATATCCAGGACGAAGGCTTCTTTCCTTGATTAACTCGAGGTAGAAATCGATATTCTGCAAAGAAATAAACAATAAAAATTGCAAATGCTGGAATATCTGGATAAATGAAATCCATGCTTCTTATTCCAGTTTATGTTTACCATATCAATTAACCATTCCGTGTCCTTGCTGAATAAAGCTAAATCTTCTTGAAGAATATTAAAGGAAAAGCCAGATACAACACGGTCTTTGGGAGGTCGTTCCAGCTTTAACGAAAAATATATTCTCTGGTTAGTTCATTCAACGTAATAAATGGAAATATAAATAAGTATTAAGTATATACCACTTACAGCTCGCTTTAGTTCCTCAAACATATCTAACGTTAAAGCTGGAGCGGATGGTGGTTTTGGGTACTTAATAGCGATTTCATCAATATTGTTGGGGTAATTTTCTTTGTCTATGAATCAAAAAATAGACTATTATACGACTTGTCAAAAATATTTTAGCAATCCAGTTTCACATTATAATAAACTTAAGTACCTTGGTCAATAGGTGGGTTAATATCTGGCAAGTCAAATGGATCTTCGTCGTTGATATTCACATTACTGGTAACAGTTGATGTCGGAGGTGCTGAATATGAAGCCTGCGAATTAAGGCGTGGTGCGATTCCTTTGATCTTGCGATTTTCTGCGGATGCAGTGCGATTCTCTCCAACTTTCAGTCTTTGAATTTTACTGCTACAAGGGGAATCCTTTGTTTGAACTGATTTGCTGTTGGTGCTGTCTGCCGAGTTTTCGTTGGGAGCTACATTTTCTAAATTTTCACCAATGCTGGCCCCTACTGAGATTTCACTTCGCTCTATAACTGCAGTACATGCAGGAGAACATGGAGGTGTTGGATTTTCTATTACTTCGTCATCATAGGAAGGATACTGAACGCTATTTTCAAAAAATGAATTGTTGGCAGGATTGTCCTCCTCGATGGAATTTATGAAATCATCCGACAAATTTTTTTGACATATTGGGCGGTCATGCCTGATGTTACTGTAAGGAAATGTTTCGGAAGGAGAAGCCATTTTTGGTTTTTTAGGGGTAATTATAACACCCAGAGGATGGCCATTGAAGCTGCCCCTCCGTTGTTTCTTATTCCCACTATCCGTTACAAATGCGGTGGGCCTTTCACTTGAGTTTCTTCTTTTGATGTTCTTTGAAATCACTGGTGTTCTCTTGCAACTTTGCTGCAATTCTCGTTTTTTCTTCTCAGGCTCTACAAACCACAGAAACATTTTTTTTTTTGAAAATATTCTCATTCTCTTCAGCAAGTTTTCAAACATTAAACATACAAAATTAACTTCACACTAACCTGCAGACAAGTTATTGAAATCAATCTGTTGGAACAATCTGACCGGACTAGAAATTTCCTCTTTAATGCATTTTGAGACAACAGGTTCCTTCGAGTTATTAACATTCATGGCAGGAGCCCTTTTCCAAGGGCTTTGACGAAAGGCATCGTTATCATCATCATCATCCTCACTAGACTTGCCATCATCACGTTTAGGAGAGCAGGACAGACTTCCGCTGTGTGCTTCCTCCAATAAACGGAAAACCTCTTTTTCTTCATAAGCATTTTTTAAAATCACCAGTCTTTTACTCTGGTCATTATCCATTTTTTTACTGATCTGATTAAAGTATGGTTTCTTGTGATCACAAACAAATTGTAGCATAACTTCTGCAAAGCTATAAAGTACCGATTTGTCCCAAAATTTCTCGTCCTCTTTGTTTTGGGATGCTACTCGTTTTATTCTTTTAATCCACCAGTTAATTTTGAATACCTTTTCGGGCTCCCATGATGTCGTGTTTCGCAAAATATCCCTGATGTAGGTTTCATGGTCTGACTTTTTGGCATTGTCCTGCAATATAATGTCGAATTCGACAGTATTTTGCTGTTTTGTGGTAAACATGGCCTGCCGCCGCAGGTCAACATCTCCACTGCCCATCTTGCTGTAAAAAAAACAAAAAAAAAGTATTTAATTAAATCATCTTAATCAGTGTCCACAATTTAACCATCATCAACAACTGTAATAATAATTTACTAAAACAATACATTCAAAACATTAAACAGTTAAACAGCATACCTTGAGTAGAACATTAGAACACAGAAATACAAATAAATATTAAACAAGTTGTTCTTCGACTAGAGATTAGATTTCGTCTTTCGCCAAGGCATTAGCCCCCTCTAAGTACACAAGGTCATCTTAGCCTCAGATATTACACTTGAAAATTACATACTGCTACGAACTTTCCACCACAATGAAATAACGCTAAAGCAAAGTGAAATCACGGTCAACTCAACAGCTCTAATATTAAAATACATTTATGTCTTTAACGTCAAAAAGAGAGACTTCTCAGAACTAAAAACACAAGATAAAAGATCAAACTCAATCGTAATAATGAACCCGCGCAGGCTAAAAACTCCAACTTTCTGAAAAATGTCACTCGGTTAATTGAAAATTTGATGTCAAGACGGAAGTTGCTAAAGTTCTAGTTGGCCTGGCCTGGCCAAAATTACGATACATTTTAAACTAATACAAAAACCAGTGTCACGAGCAATTTGTAGCATATAAACTGACATAAAATTAATTTGTACAACTATAAAAATCGTTTTAAGCATTAACTAGTATAAAGTTAGATGAGAGACTTTCGAAAATTGCAAATGGAGATTCTCCAGCTTTCACTAAACACTTTTATTTTTATTTTTTGCACTCTCAATCTCAATTCTGTTCAAAATACTGACAAAGTGCCGAACAGATGAAAAGATGTATATTTGTTGCGCTCGTTGAGTGAGTTGACTTTGCTTTGTGGTCGGATTGTCGGATAGCAAGGATGAGATGAGATAGTAAAATGAGTAAAGTAAAGTACATAATATCTGCATACAAAAACAAAAATACATTGTTATGTAGCTTTTTGAACGTGAAGAAATCAATGTGGTAGATGGAAACAAGATGACAAGATGTTGGACGTAAGTAGGTAGGGTGCCAGTGCCATTGCAAAGTGCCAAGTAAAGTATAGTACATGAAAAAAAGTAAAATATGATACGAAGATCAAGCTTATAGTAGTTTCTGCTACAAAACGTTTAATGTCTTTGTGCTTTGAGATAATTTTTAATTCCCATTTCGTTAGATGTACCATCCAACAACGCAATTGAACGGTAGTTTTGTACATCTTCAGTCTTTCATTAAATTCTAATAGCATGCTAAAGTGATATAGATAATTGAAAGAGGTGGAAAGTAAAAAAAACCATCCTCAGAGTTAGATTTTTTTCTTGTCACATTTTTACAGAAGGAATACCGATCCTATGATCGCAGTTAAGGAAAACAAAATTCAAACACCGTTTTCTCACTTTGTTCATGTGACACTTGTGACTTTGTGAGAGACAGAATCATTGTACATTGAATGAAAAAATCTCACTATAACTCTCCCGATTTATCCTCCACTGACTGACGTCTAATAAATAATGAGGTTGACGTATCTGTCCAATAAGTGGACTCTAATAGAAAACGCTTCTTTAAAGATGAATTAAACTTATACATTATTTTTCTTAATCTTAATTCATTTCATGATTAATTAATCGCTCATCAGTTCAAATTTCAGTATTTTTTATAAGTACTGTTTTGTTTTTATTACATATCAAAATTATTTTCAGCTCGTTATTATCACGCATTAATGTTTGAGGAAAACATATTTAAAAAAAAATCATAATACAGTTTCTCTTCTCCCCTTACTTGCTCCGCGGAATAATTGCTACTACTTTCACTGTGCTTTGTTGAGTAGTTTTAGTTGTTGTTGTGACCGTTGGTCTTTCAGACGTTGTCCTTGTCTTATTAGTCATCATCATCATTGGTTTCCGAGTGGTTACATGAAGTTTATTGAGTCCCCATTGAGACTTTTGTGTAACTGGCTTTATTTTGTTTACCGCAGGTGGTGTTGTCATTTTGCTTCCATTTCCAGTATTAGGTTTTTTAGTAGTTGGAGAAGGTTTAACTTTATTTGATGAAGATGTTACTACTTTACTTTTTGGTGTGGTTGCTTTACTTTTTTCGGTTGTGTTCTTTGTTTTTTCTTTTTCTCTTGTTGGCTTTGCATATTTCTTTTTGGGGTAAGTTGACTCCAAACCAAGAAAGTCGCAAATAGTTTCATACTTTCTCTTCACAAATGGATTTGACTCGTCTAGACATCCATACAAGGCATTCAACTTTAAACAATCCAGTTTGCTTAAATTAATCCGTTGGCCAATTTTTGTTCCTCTTTGTTTTGTGACCAGGGTTGGTCGGGTACGATTACGACTACATTAAAACAACAAAGAGTATTTTCACTAAAACTAACAAGAACCAGAGTGCATTCATGAGTGTTTGTTCAAATTAGTGAAATATTTACCTGAAGAAGTTGACTCCATAATGCATTATGCTATTATAATCATACTCAAAAGGTAAAGAAACGTTTTTCGTTGCCAGTTTGTCAAAATTATTGATGAACCCTGAAAAATGAAAAGAATACCCATTTAGTAAAAATGCTTTGCGGTTTCACTCAAGTCACAAGTATTACATCACGAGTGTATGCACATCCTAATCCAATCACAATCACCTTTAATAACATTGGGCTTTACGACATTTATGAAGTTGTCACGGTCTGGACGTGATTGTTCATGGTATACCCCCAGGGCGTGCATAATCTACAATCAAGGAAGCAAAAAACATGCATTTTCAATACTGTAAGTCAATGTCAATGATGCAGTTTGTACAAAATACTGGTTGAAATGGTAATTAGTAGTTTTGCACAATGACCTCATGCAAAGGTCGCCCGATTCCTGCAAAGCATTGAGGAGATTTTCTATCTGGTGCTTGTAAAGAGACAATCTGAGGTCCTCCAAGACGTCCAACGTAAGACCAGCACCTGTTGAAAATGATTTCAACGAAATCTTTAGAATGTCTCACTTTGCCCCAAGACTTAAATTAGACGAAATTACAGAGAATATTAAAAGAAAAGAAGAACATTTTAATTTACCCAGCAGGTTTCTTAACTGGCCAGAGTATCAGGTAGTCAGGCTCCTTTCCGTCCCATTCCTTAAAATCTATGCAAGTAAAAAAGTCTAAAATGTCCAGCGCTGTTTTCACTATCCTGTACTGTTCCGGATCTTCATAAAGAGAAC
>JAQIWN010004004.1:0-11940 GCA_034699025.1 Entomobrya cf. arborea Gr-Col-00668
ATTCATCATTCTTATTTTTCCATTCAATATCTTTTCAACGGCAGAGTGTGCCGTGCCGTATTCTTGGACATACGACAAATTTGACAACATCAGCCGGACTAAAAATATGGATTACTCTTTCTGCAACCTTGTTATTCGTTTTTCACTTATCATTATGATCATCATAGGACAAGGTAACGTAATGAAACCCTCAACAGGGAACAATGAAATATTATACATGTGAAATATTTTGCTGAGATATGATAATATTCTCTTTTTTTGCTTTACTTTACTTCTCACTCAGCTAACGAATTCTTTCATGCTTACGTCTTCTTTGGCTCAAATCAAACCTGATTTGAGTAGATTTACCCATATTTGGAAATAAAAACTTACGAGTACTTTTTGCTTGTAAATATGTTGAGGATCTCTTTAGTAAATGATGGCGATGGTGACGATGAATCAAAAGGCCAAAATGTTTTGGAAGAAATGTGCGTGCTTCTATAGGGTTTTATTTGTTTATCTACCTGACACTTTACTTCGCAGATTATCACCTTGCACGATCAAGAGTTGAGGAAGAGTCCCCACGAAAAATATTTGCCTATTTGTATCAAATGGAATATTTTATGGTTGTTAATTAATTACTTGCTTCGACGCAATTGACTGTTGCTAGATGGTTATCATTCGGAAAACAGAGAAATCCACGTCCAAAATTATTTCCCGATTTAATCATCTATCATCAATCAATGCAGAGCATTAACGCTTATAGTGTCGATCAAACGAGTACTGAACTACTGAAATATTGATTTGGTCAGGTTACTTTGTTGTACTATATCTAAAAAAATAAATGCGTACATTGCTAAAAAAAATCTTAAGGACAAACACATAATGTTGGCATATGTATAATATTTATGTATATTATCAACTTTGTTCAGCAAGCATTCATTGTCACGAAATTGGGTTACACCTACATTTTTATATTTAAACACGAAAATGTCAAGTCAGTGATGCGATTTTAAAAATGATGCTATAAAAAGGTTAAAAATTCTACATAAATTCTTTAATTGATGACATGTAACATGACCACTTGCCAAACGTTATTTTATTTATTTTATTTCGTCGATAGGAATATCGACTGCAGAAGAAAAATTATGAAGAGTAAATGATCGATAGAGCAGTGTGCCAGGAATGTTTCGATGCATGTAAATTTTTTGAAACAATTTACCATCGGATTATTTTAGCATTAACACATGCGTGTAAATCGCAACCTAATAAAAAAGCTTTCTCCTCATCTGATATTTGCCGGGCAAAAGTTGGATTTTGGGTTTATTAAGCGTATCATCTAAACGTGAATTATTATTGTTTTGTCCTCTAGTGCTACACCAATAAATCAGTTTAATTAGCATGAAAATGCCAAGTTTTCATTTTTATTTGAATTTGAAGGATTTTTGTTACCGAAACCCTGTTACAAATTATCCTTGGGTTTTTATGCGCCCATACACCGCTCCGATTATAAAAGTAGTGTCTACTATTAACCATTGTACATAAAACACTAGTTTATAGTTTATGTTGTGAAGCATGATAAAGTTGACTACGGCTACAATGTTTCGATCGAATCATACCATGTTATAAAAACAGTTTACATAATTAGCTTTTTATTAAAACTTAATGGAATTATCAATGAATATAAAAATTAAGAATTGGTGGCATAAGTTCTCAACATTAATGAAAGTGTTAAATACTCTAATTGAATCAGATTACTTCTTTGATGTCAATTTTCATTAAAATAGCTACTGTTTTGTAACGCTTGATAATGCTTTATAGTTATCGAATAAATTGTTTCATCATTTTAAAGTAGATTTATTGTGATCTTCCCACTCTTAAAAGGAAAATAAGACGTAGGATGTAAGTTGTTTGTGCAATCACTGTACTAGGAAAGTAATTTGTAGATAATGCACTGTATTCATGATACAAAGAAGATTCTTTCCTTATTACACAACTCTTTTATTACACAAGCTGTCAATATTACGGCAACAACGGAGAAAGTCAAATAGAAAGTAGTGGCCCAGCCAAGTAGATTATCAAGCAGCAAATTGATCTTGAAACCTCATTAGTATGATTTGATGTTCATAACACATTTTATACCTACTTATGTGGCAGTACTTATGTACCCAGGAACCCAGGACAAGAAATGCGCCAAGATTTCTGAAACAGGAGTCCATAAAATTTTGTTAATGTAAAACTTCAGCTCGTGTTACCCGAACTATGAAATACCACATAGGCAAGGTTAAGACAAAATTACATAAACAAACTGCTGTTTTACTTGATAAAAAAGAATGTTAGAGTTCATATCTAAGTTCTGTGAATGGAATTAGTTAAGGGGGCTTTATCCAAGAACAATTTTTACTTCATATTATGACGGCCACGAACGGTCAGTTGAATGGAACCACAACCACAAGTATATTATGACTTTTCCCTCGAGTTATACAACGAAAATGTTTTCCTTCTCAAGTAGACTTTCGGTACGCAGGATGTATTGCTTTTTCTATTGCTTATCTGAAGGACGCACCTTGCTAGAGCTCAGACCACTGGTGTTATAGAGTAGCTCCCTAGAGAAAAATTTTAAACCCCATCTTGTTCTGTCTTAGAGCACATAATAATAACACTCAAGAAAGACTAAAGGAAACAAGTTGCAATTTCCTTAGTTTTGTTACAACAAACGTAAACAGCGCAATACAAACGATATAACATACATATTCAAAGGAATTCCATAAAGTCGACATTTGAGAAAAAAGTACATGGTTGTTTTTTTTCTATATACTTCATTTGCTGCATTGTGAATACCTACATTTGAAAATATGCAGTAGTCCTAGTCGTTTGGATCTTGTACAACTTTTTTTTAAACTTCCAATGCAATTTAAGAAAGGAAGATCATAAGTTTTACTCTCTGGTATGACGCTTTGGTAAGCATGCATTATACAAGGCCTACTGACATGGATAAGTATTCATCTCTCAGGAGCAACTAGCAAGTGGTGGAATCAACAAAACAAAGACGACGAAGTCTATTGCAGTTTTGTAAAGTGAGAAGTTTGACTTTCAGCACATATCTCACCTAAAACACACCCTTAAATTTTCCTGTTGACACTTGAGAGTTGGTATACTGAACCAGTTCTAGCTGAAATTTTATAGTCGAAAATTTAAACGTTTCAAATAAATATATATTTTTATGCATATACATATATGTACGTCACGTGAAATAAGACTAACGTAAAAACTTAAAATTATATGATATAATAAGTGAGTTTTTCTAAACGTTAAGTTTATAAAGCAACTTTGGTAATTAAGGCAATATATTAGCCTGCCATTTGGGAGGATTTTATTTTTTCTAAGTGAAAAATCACAACATCATGGTAATTTCATAGACAAGGTGCACTTTCTTTCTACGCACTATCGTATACATCGTCATTACATCAGCAATGTATTCAGAAAAGCCATTAAAGTAACATCTAATGGAAAATTTAGCTTTTTCGAATTTCATCAGTGATTTATGCAATTTCAACAGGTGTAAAAGCATTGAATCTAATACATTCCGATTTGTAATTGTTAAATTTTTCGTTTCCGAAGACTGATTTTTAAAATTGGTCGAATTCTCATTAAGTTATAGTTATATAGATGCTTAATGTAAACTTCCATAAGTCCTAGTTTTCTTGACACAATTTTTTTATTTAGTTTGTCAAGTTTTAATGGGAGCCTTCATGAGAATTCATATGAACTACATGCTAGGCCAGCTGGAAAGCATTTTTATTTTTCAGTTTTTTAATTACCGGTACAAGTAAGTGGTTACTTAATTACTCAAACAACGACACAATGAAATGTAATGTAACAGTCTGTCCTAGGTGAAAACAATTTAATTAAGCCTTTTTTTCGTTGATTGTTTTTTTTTTTTTTTTGAAAGTTTCCCGACGATTTAAAACCTTAACGTTGGAATATCTCCGGTATATTAACTAAATGTTATTGCGCAGAACAATTCGTTGCGAATCAACTTCAACCAATCAAGTTAAAAATTCAGCCATAGTCTGTAATGCAAAATATAAATAGAAAGATATATAAACATGCAAAGGAATTTGGGGCGTCACAAGTCAAAATCGTAATTCCGGTCGGTACTCATATTTTTGCAAACAAGTCTCACAAAATATTCACAGAAAGGTATAGAATGGAATTTCGAGAGAATCATAGTAGCAATAAAAAAGTTGTTGAGTAGGGCAGGTTGTTTTTAGAATAAAATTATTTTTGGGGAATAAGAAGGGATGCACTCAGTCAACTAAATGTTGTTTTTTCAAGTAACTCAAATCTGACTTAATGGGCACGTATAAATAACCAAAGTCCATCCCCTGTGTCAACTTAACGTAATATATAACGGTTCATCATTAATAGAGTTTGGAACAAGTAGCAAATTCTGAAACTCTACTGCTATCAAACCACCACAAACAATTTAGTTTTAAAAATAAAAACTGCGAGTTCACTGGTGTTCATAATTTTGTTTAATGCATAAAATGGCGGCGCATCAGCATACATATACATTAATCCTTTAAAGAAAACATCATAAACAACATACTCACTCAGGATGGCAGTCAAGCTGATTTTTCTCAAATGGCTTTTCTTGTTTCTGGCTTGTGATTTGGTGACTACAACATCTTATTTTTATGCATGCCTTTATTAACTGAATATGTAATTCGAAGCCTTTGCATTAAATACATTAAGTAGATTATACCATACAAGTCAAAGACAACTTTTTTCGTCAACTGTCGCTTACAAACTTTTTGTTTGCTTAACGCTGTCGCTTGTTTAATGGTATTCATAAATGCTACACTTCACAATTTACAAAATTCCAAGTTTTATTATGTCGTTTTTTTCTTATCTTGGGCTGACACTGCAAACTGCAAAGGAACAGGTAAAGCTTATACTAAAATATATATGTACCCATTTTGTATTTTATTCTCTGAAATTCACAACGCAAAGTTGTTTCTATTTCGAATGTTTGGTTTTAATAATTTAAAATTAACGTTATTAAAAGAACTATTAAAGTTCAAAATAAAAACAAAAACAAGCCGGATAAAGAGCAAATTGGCCCAGTGTGCGTCCCTCATCTTTATGCATAACCACAAACATGAAAATATACGCATGGTTGACTGACTTTGACCGACAGCCAAAACCACAAAAAAGAAAACGGTTTGTTCAAAAATTAAAACATAAATGCACGAGTGATATTATTATGGAAGCATTTTTTTTCTTTGTTCACCGCTTAAAACTTCCGGCTTCCTCTAGCTCTGGCTGCTATTTCTTTTGGTTTATTTAGCCAGCGGCTTAGAATAATGCGCCCTTGTCATTCACGACATCACCACAACAATAACGAAAAGTAACTTGCACTAAATGATGATGGTGATAAGAAATCAAGATGTTTTCTTATACATCAAGTTGACGTATGGTGTCATTCATGTATGTAGTATGTGCAAAACAAGGAATGTTGGTGTTCACGTAAATGGCTGGATGGAATGCATTTTTGTTTGTCTGAATGAAGTTTACGTTTTTGCTTGAAGGAAGTTTCTGTACTGATAAGCTTTCTTCGTCAAAAGTTGAAATGTGATGAGAATAAAAATCTTCTCTTTGTCTCAAAGCTTACTTTCTCCTATTTGCACTACACCAACCACTAAAATTTAACTAGCAAAACAAGGACGCTTGTAATAAGATATAAATTTTCATGTAGTCTGTATGTCTTGTTACTTTTCAAGAAATCGTACTGTCATTGTTTAAGCAGTACTGGAATAAAACAAGACAATTTAGAGACAGATAGAAACAGAAAGATTTGCTATTATAAAAATAAAATGTTATCTCTGAGATTCTGGATGAAGTGTTCTTTTCAAATTGTAAAATGTCTACTTTCTTACCTAAAATAAAGCGCTTGGTTTAATTAGCAAGCATGAATAACTAGAAACACTGTAAACATAAAAACAAAATTATTACTAGTTTTGGGGTATTTTGAGATTCAGAATTTCAAAAGGGACTTAACAAGTAGTTATATTATTAGAATTCCTGAAATGACTAATGTATTGGAGCTTCTTCTCATTGTTGACATGAGTTTGAGATCGTTAATTTAATTGTTTTTGAAATTTTATACTCTAGATGTTATGTTTTAGCACAGTTTCTGTGCAAAATTTTTTATCGAACCGAACAAAAGCGTTCCTGCAAACGCTTCAGGTTGTTTAGAGTTCAATCGTATAATTTTTCATCTCACGTTGAAGTGAGAAGCAAATGAAAGCTTTTTATAACTCCAAGAAATGATGGAATTTGCTTCATATTCATAAAATACCTGCGTATATAAATAACTAGAAAAAGATCTGCTATATTGTATAATGCATTGTTACTTTTTTATTACAACCCTAGCCCAGGTTATGAATGGAAATAAATTTGTTTATAGTATCCCGGAGTTCAGAACAACGTAGAATATAAAGCTAGATTTAAAAGCCTTAAAGGATCAAGGAAGTAGCATGTGTTAGACGTAATTGGTATATAAGACCTACATGCAAGACACAAATCATTATAAATTATGAAATAATATCTTGGTAGTATACGTTTACTACGTCGTTAAAATATATAAAGTGATTTGCCTCGGCAATTCGCAAAATCTTCGCATAATATTCCTCGTTAGCCAAAATTTCTTTAAATATTCAAACTATTTATTCCCTACTCAGAAAAATACAGAAATATAGTCCATTTTAACACACCACTGGACTGTCTTAATACCAAGTCTATTTAAAATGGTCTAGCTGGTCAAAGTATATGAAGAACCCAGGTTTATTGAGCCTCTACAGAAGTTTAGAAAAAGTATATAGGATAGGTGACTTCCCAGAACAAAATATTCCTAATAAATAGAACATTTTACTCGCGCTACTCAAGCATACACAAGTGTCGATAACAAAAAATCATAAAAATAGTGCCATAAATATGAGCAAGCTTTCGCATTCTCAAAGAATAAATGCGCCGTTCTCGGGTCACCGAGTAAAAAGCATTCGCAACGGAAGCCAACTGCTTTTTATTGTTGGCTGAGTGACTTGACGAACTATTTTCTTTTGAAAGACGCATCGTTTGTATTGTACTTGAGTAAATACAGTTTTCCGGCGTGAAGTAAGAATATATTATTAGCACACAGTCGACAGGTTTTTTTCTTCATTTTCTCAGTAGATACTGTTCACAATTTTACCATATCAAATACATCGGATCAATTTGACTAAGTAGCCGAGTCATGGAGAAAACAAGCTAAACTTAACTTATTTCAGAGACCTTTTGATGTCTGCATATGGAGTAGGGCATGCATGCCAAATTCCATTAACTTCTGGACATGTGTAGTGAGCATATGTCAGAGAAAGCTCTTGCGTGAATAATGCGTTAAACAGAGATATTTCCAATAACCTTGCACCACCCACAACACCAGGCACCTAATAGGTATACTTTTCCTATCTTGTTCTCAGCAGTCTGACTGAAGTTCTGTCGTTGGTTTCATATTCCCCAAAAATGTACTTTCTATTTTATGGCAAGTTGTTTCACTTGATGATTCATATGACAAAATGACAAATATTATGTAACTTGATTCCTAAATGCATACAAGACTGTACCACCACATGATCTCCTTGTGCGATATTGAATCAAGTAAAAAACTAGGCTATTTCCTAAATGTGGAATGCGAGAAGGCAGAAAAAACCGTGTATCATGATGAGTTATGTTGCATAACACGTATTTTTTGCACTTCACAGCTCTAACGAAAGTTTTGTGTATTACACGACTGAATTACTGATGAAATAACTAGAGATTGAAATGAATTTTAATCCAATAAGATGAGCAGGGGAAACTAGCAAGAAACGTAACGAGAGCGTAGTCACGTTATTTGCTGTGTATTTTCTGCAGTTAGTGCTGGTATTGCTCATAAAGCAATTCTAAATGGTCATATAACCGTCATCTTCAGCTTGTTAAAAATGCTTACCAAACGGTTTGTTACGTTACGTTACACAATCGTCATCGCCAGCACCACTACTACTGTTGTAGTATCACAGAAAATAAGCACTCGAAGAAAATGATTTCTCCCCCTCGTTTAAGTCTCAGAGTGACTGTATCCTTCTTACGTCAACTGACTGAAGCATTTTTTGAACCGAGTCCAAACAAAAAACTCAACATTAAGATTGGCTTCCAATATTTCATTCCCATTTCTAATCTCACAGTATGTTTTTCAGCAACTACTAAAACCACATGGTTTCAAGCAACCAAAAAATTGACGTGCCTACCATGATGATGTGAATAATTTTATTTGAAACAGAATATATGCATAAAAAAGAAGAAAAATAATCGAGCACATTTTGAAACATGCAAGTAGAGGAGCAAGTATTAAAGAGTGTTTAAAAACCTGTAAACAAGTTTAAACATTCACATCTCAAAACAACTCTAAAAGCTTAACAGTTTATTTCTAACCCTGAACTTTATTCAAAACAAGTGAGTGAACCAAGCGTGGCTTTCTGGTATTTGGTATAACACAGCAGGAAAAATATGATTATGAAAGTAGCAAAGCCAGGATATAAAAATGGATGAAGACAAAGTGCAAACGCAGAAATAATTTTGCGACGATGATGAGAGGAAAATGATGGGAAAGATGAAACGGGCTAAATTGAACTACTCTCTAAAATATGATAATCCCGTTTTTTTTAACTAAATTTATGTTCCATCTTGCAGATTGCTTGATGCTCACAATAAATAATACCTACAAATTATTCCACAAGTGTATAGTTTATACTAAAGACAAGTGAGTAATTTCGTGGGTGGATTTTCTCAAAGTATTTTTTTTTCTTAGAATAGCTAGAGGGGGAGGGAGTTATTTTGAAGCTCAGAAATGATATAAAAGTTATTCGATCTGGATGAATTTAGAATTCTACAAATCATTATTTTAAAACCAACCGTGGCCACTTCCAAATATGGTGTACCGGAAACAATTAAATTACGTTGTAAGATTTTATAAATATTTTGCTGTGCAAAAATAGTCACATAATTTGCAGTCTCATTTACTAAAACTGAAATAGCTCAAGTAATATCTGTATTGCACCTTGGAATATGCATTTTTGCACATAGTTAAAACTAAACCGTTCTTTTTTAATCCCGAACATGCGAACATTCTCTCTAATCTCTATTTTTAGCATTGCAATATATTTGCCAGTGAGTGATAATGATAATTGTTTCTTATGTCGAATCGAATTCTTTCGAATTAAAAGCTGGAAAGTTTTTAACATTATCTTACATCATATTTAATAGGTAATTATGCCATAATTATAGTGCCTGAGAATGAAAAATCATTTTATTCAACGCCTGCATATGAATGAATGCTGATCACACAGAAATCTCATGACATGACGTAAAGTTTTTTTTCTTAAGATGCAAAATTAAGCATATATGCATTTTGTATGTTTATCTTACTTTTTGTTTAATACCTAATAAATTATCGAACATGTATTGAGAAAAAAGTGCTGGTATGCAAAATCTCTTTACACTTACATGACATAAAGAATTCAATTTTCCTTATAGGTATATTTACTACTGCCTTTCAGTTTCATTTACTTTCCCATCTGGGGAGATGAGTTTTAAAAAAAACCAATGTACTTTTCTGCATGTGTGCACTCGTGACACAGCAGCAAGTCAGCAAAGTGTAAAGTAAAGAAAGGAAAACTGTTTATCATAATATGATTAACTTATCCAACCATGCAACGCAACGTATAATGCTAAAGTCAAACTTTTTCCATTCGTTCGTTTTTGTATATACAATTTCAATTTCATTCATTCATATGCATTAGCTAAACTTCCAGTGCCAATTTTCATACACACTTTATACATACATGAACATTATGTGATCTAATAACCTACACTTGTACTACTCACACGTATACATTAATAATTTATAAGTTTGTAAAAGGAAATAAGAAGAACAATCAATCGATGGAATAATCCTTTTCAAAACAGCAGAGATTTTACAACTAAAGACTCTCATGGTCATAAAGACTTACATAAGCATAACAAATATATATCCTTATGCAAAGCAATATTTGAAAGTAACAAATATCATTTTTCACTTTCAACTGTAAGATGTGTTATTTGACTTGGTTGGATTGGAGTGGACTGAAATCCCAGAAAAAGCAATACAATGCATATTATTTTTGCTTGTTTGTATTTTTTTCTAGTCCCATTTGTATTTGCATTGTATGAGAGAAGCAAGTAAAAGTGATAAGCAATCTCTCTCTTGTTGGTAATATATCAAACAAGTTTGGCTTTTCCTCCAAAAGAAATGTGGGCATGGACAGGCCAGTGCAATGCTTAGATTTTCTTTTTGCTCATTGTGACGTGATCTTTCGAAAAAAACACTAAATATTCTTCTCGAGTTTCATGTCTTAAATGTATTTCATTTTCCTATATATAGAAAACCAGTACATTGAATAAGGTAAGACATGAGTAACCTGTCCAAGAGTTCATGATGTACAGCACATGGCCATCTGGAGTATTGTAAAGGGAAATCTGTCTTTATGCAAGTTTCATGTAGTGCTTAACTTGATTCATTCCAAAATCCAAGTTCAACAATTTTTTTATTATTGATATAACTTTGAATATTGCATTAATGTATTCTCAAACAAAATCAGCATTTTGTTCGCACTTCTCCTATTTGGTTTCATTTTATAGATGGTTTCTTCTTATGTAACCCCTAACCAGTGATTTTTGAGATACTTTGTATTATTGCCACTACGGGCATATGGGTATGGTCAGATTATTTTTTACACTTTGAATTCGCTGACTTTCAAGCTCAGGAATGCTTTTATGAATGCAATTTCTAAAAAATGAATTCGCATGATGCATTGTAAACTGATTCTACTTGTGACAACTGTGGTAAATTTTTGCTGATGCTGAATTGCACTTTTGACAGTTGTTTGGATTTGTACAAATTTGAAAAGGATCGACAGAAGCCCAGTGAGTGTTGTACCAAAAAAAACATTCCACATATTTAATGAGCACATATATTTTTATGCAGCGTTTGTAGATAACTTCAAACAAAAAAATCATATTGTACGATATTAATATCCTTGTAAGCCTACGGTCATGGGTAATTGGAGCCCAGCCATGGTTCCATTACTTATATGGGGGCAAACTCCCACAGCAGGTGAGTTCTACGACTGTAGTCAATCGGTCGGTGTGTATTACCACTTCTAAATGCTCAGTGACCACAACGCAACGGCAGCCAAAGTGTTTTTAGGATTACCAAAATTGTACAGATACCAGTATGACATTATCTTCACCAAAATTGAAATGAATGTAACCGTCTAATATTGCCATTTAAAATGTTCTTTTCGTATCAACTGTCGACAGCTTCAAATTTTTAAAACTTCATGAAAAGTCACAGCCATTTTACAAATTTTTCCTTCCAGTTTTGGAATCCCAAGTTCACACACCGCTTGAAGCCTGAAAGAATCCACCCAAACATCGACAGGTGGTACTTGGTCAACGATGTGGATTTTGCGGTTTTGTTTGTGTCGGTTTTAGTCTCAGAGCTAAATTATTTTTATGAACTTTTTATTTGATTGGGATTCGCAAAAATTTAGCCGTTTGTTTTCAAACATTAAATTCTCATGCTTTCTAAGTGAGTAAGGTAATAAATGTCAAAACAAGTGCAAAATGAAATGAAAATAATGTGTGCTGCTCATTCATTCTTTTGATCTAAATGCTTGCAAATATGTAAAATGTATAATAATTACACATATTATACATATAACTAAGGGATATAATACGGATGATTTAGTTAGTGGCATGTGCTGACATCAAAAGAAGGACAAGCAACGCCTACATTGTTGAGTTGCAGGCTCTCAGCAACTTTTCAATCTCGTCCGGAAG
>JAQIWN010004005.1:0-11940 GCA_034699025.1 Entomobrya cf. arborea Gr-Col-00668
CAATAGAGAATCGTGCAGTGCAGGCTTCGCCTACGCCTCATTGCATTAAAGCCTACTTATTTTAATCAAATAAAGTTATAAAATAACATTGTCGATTTGAGACAGCCTACATGAAATTGGAATAGAAATAGTGTAGATAGTTTTTTAAATCTGAGCTGCTGGAATCTTTGTAAATAGATTAAAACAAGATTTACTGCGTAGTTTATTTCAAATCACTGAAATTTGATTAGGGATAGGGATAATAGTTTACATTTCAAAGTTACGCCTACGTGTTTAAACAGGGTGACATAAAGGTATTCTAATTACAACCACTATAACGAAAAAAATATTGAGATCTTATAAAAAGAATTATTCTAAACATGAAATATTCTAAAAAATATTATCGTGAAAAATATGTGAAATAGTCTAAATGAGAAATGTTCTAAACGAGAAATATTCTGAAGCAAAAATTATATTATAATCGTAATACATGAATAGATACATGGTTGCAAGTTACAAATTCTTAATTTCTTCTTGAAGATGAGTGCACATCATCACACTTTTCACTCCTTTCCATAGATTCTCCTCCTAATGCAACTCTTCTTAGAAAAGAGCCCCAAAAAGACTGTAGAAAACTGCAAGTACGAACTCAAGTTCGGTAGCACGCACAAATAGGTTTTTAGGAATATTTAAAAAAAAAAAAAAATTATGTGTCAAATGATACATGGTGTACAAATGATTTTGACTGATTTAACTAAAGTATAATATTGTGGAAATTTAAAAAAAAATTGTTGATTCAATTTAGAATATTTCACATCTTCATTTTAGACTAATTTTTAGACCATTTATATTTTAAAACAATTCTCGTTTAGAAGAGTTTAATTAGAATACCTTTGATAGACCCGTTTAAACAAGCTTTTATTTTATCAACATGTAGTTTCCGGTACTTTTTACATATTTTTTTGTATCTCTTTAGTAGGTGCAACTTTTAATCAGTAATGCTTAATGATATCATTATGAGCAGATTTGTTGCAGAGCATAATTATTTTGAGCATTACGTACCTATTCATTGTTAGGTGTTTGTGAGAAATTACTGCAAGATGCGGACAGCCAAAGAATAGCAACAACAAACTGGCATATATGATGTAGGTATGCATCTTGATTTTTAGTATACTTTGTTGTGAGAGATAGAATGAAAATCTTAAAATCAATCGAATAAATAGTTTGATCCGATATCACTTATGTAGTATTTCATGTGAATTTCGTTGATTAGGCATTTACATACCAATGCTTAAACACCCATAAGGTACAGAATTAAGGATAATTAATTAATGCAACCCACATGTTTCATTAGTCATTTCCGGAAATCTTATTCGTCATACCCGTGCAATGGCTGGAATTGGAATACATTTTAAGCAATAACTTGTCAGTACAAGAACTGAAATTTACACATTGTACCTGCTACAATATTTATGAACAATTAAATGTTTTTTTTTCATTTTTACTGATCCTTCTATCGATATGTTTTAATAATGATGTATTTGTGTTCGATTTTATTGTTCCTTGATCATGTGATACGAGCTTTAATACGCAGTCAATGCAAAAATCTCCTCCAGATCAAAATAAATTCAGCCAACAAACGAAAACAATAAAATACCACTTGTTCCTCAAAACGTTGACCTACACTGTAACTATATACGTTATGTGAAAGGCCAAACCCTGATAATTTTAAATTTCAAAATGGACATTAAATTTGTGTTCAGTGATGAAAATAATGCCATGTTGCATGTTTAGAATTTTTTTCAAAAAATTAGATTGCGTAATAATTGGAAAAAACTAAAATTCAAAGGGCACCGTTTTATTTCTTTGTTTTTTGAGCAATTTTTCTGAAAATTTGCACACACACTCGCCTGAGGGCCCTCCTCGGTGTTCCACGACGATTTATTTAAAAAAAATTATTTATGCAAATTAGGTAATTTAAATTTCATAAAAATTTCAAATTTGAAAATTTCGACCAACAAACCCACCTATCTTGTAGATCTCAATGCGGGCAACAATTTTGGTAAAAACATTGACCCTGTAAGTTGAAAACTTTCCGAGTTATCTCAATTTGAAAACCTAAAATTCAAAGGGCACCGTTTTATTTCTTTGTTTTTTGATCAATTTTTCTGAAAATTTGCACACACACTCGCCTGAGGGTCCGGTCCACCTTGGTGTTCCAGGACGATTTATTAAAAAAAATTTTTTTATGCAAATTAGGTAGTTTAAATTTCATCTTGTAGATCTCAACGCGGGCAACAATTTTGGTAAAAAATTGACCCTCTAAGTTGAAAACTTTCCGAGTTAAAAATTGAGGAACTCTCAAACATTACTTGAAACATGATAAATAAATTTATAAATTTTGATAACTAATTTCAATTTATTACGCAATCTAATTTTTTGAAAAAAATTCTAAACTTGCAATATGGCATTATTTTCATCACTGAACACAAATTTAATGTCCATTTTGAAATTTAAAATTATCAGGGTTTGGCCATTCACATAACCTATATAGTTACAGTACAGCGTATACCTACAGTCAAGTGGATTAGTCTGATTGAACTGAAACTTTAATAAAAAAATGTTTGAAATAATCTAGTAGCACATAAAAAGGGCGATTATGGGAAACGCTCTTCAAAAGTTCACGCGTGCCTGCCTACAAATTTATGCAAGATTGCAGATACACAAGATAGAATCAGTACACAAATACACTCGCTTTTGCACACAACTGCACATGCCTATATTATAACGAGTGCACGAAGTAGAAACTCTAATGATTCTCCTTGTAGAATCGCCTACCATCATGCATCGCCTTGTTTTAATTTTAGCTTTTTATTATCTTTAATACATTAATTTAGGGCAATGCTGAGTTTATGCTGAACAATTTATTCCGGATGAGATTATATGTCTGGAAGATGTTGATACAAGATTAATTAATACAGTTATAAAGTCTGTAAAAATCTTCTTTTTTGCTTCCGGTTATAATAACAGGGGTCAGTAGCTACATGACCTTGATAATTGATGTTGAAAGTAGCATATAGTATGGAACGTGATGTAAACTTAAGCCAAATTATTGTGATCAATGTAAGAAGATACGCCTAAATTCCAGCAGATTCCAAAGAATAAAAAAAGAAGTATTAACTGTAGTGATTTCATAAAGCCTTTGGTTCTTAGAAGCGTAAAATTATATTTGTGATTTCATAAACCATTATAAACACTACATAAATTTTACATTTTTGGAAATTTTAATAGATCATTTGCCGATAAACTGGAAAATGAATATGTACTTAAAATGTGTCAGTACATTCAACAGTCAGTTGTGTCTTGTATAACAGCCACAGCATAACAAAAGGCTGATTAAGTGGAAGTGTAGCGAAATTTATTGGACTGGAACTTACATTTCTACCGAAGCAGTCGTTTCTAGTTATTTTTTAGCTTTTTGAAAATGACTCTGAAACTGGGAACTTTTGTTGTATTAATTTTATACATATCGGCGACCACACAGGGTATGAAATTATGAATTAGAATGTACACCGATATATACTATATATGTATCTTAATATTTAAAAAAAAAACCTTTAAAAAATAAATCATTCTTTGTTCATTTTGCAGGTTATGGTGCTCAGAGAGCATGGACACCAATGTCGCCTCCATTACAACAGTACGGCACGTACGATGAAGTAGAAGATGATAAGCCATTCAAAACTCCGGGACAAGTAATTCGACCAGCTGAAAGAAAAATCGGAATTCAACCACTTGTTCCAAGTCACGTACAAGAGGTTCCAGTATCTCCACGAAGAAATTTGAGTAGAATAATTGTATCTCAATTACCGGATAGTGGTGTTGGTGTTATTGATGAACCCGAAGAATTGATGGAATCAGGGCTTGACAAGACCCAAGCGAAAGAAACAATTATTAACAGAGATCAAATTTCGTTGGAAGAATTAAAAAATGCATTCAATACGCAGAACGTTGAAGAAATGAAGGAGGCTATGTTACAGAGAATGCAAATACCGCTGGAACATGTGACGGATAGTATGAATATTCCTGTAAATAAGGGGAATGAGATAAAACAAGCTACTGCGGAAGAGGATGCTCAGTTAGAAGAAGCCATTACGAGAATAATAGTTAACACACTTGAGAGAATGCAAGACATGCAACTATTAGATAAGGCCGAACTCCCACTTAAAATTGGAAATGAACTTTTCACGAGACCAAGTAGACAAATTGAGGGTGTCCTGATCGGGGTACCTCTGGAAAAAATGGAAGCTATGAAGAATGCGTTGATAGGGGTACCCGTTGAAAAGATGGAAGCTATGAAGAAGGCTCTTATCAATGTACCCGTTGGAATGATGGAAGCCATGAAAAATGCCCTGATCAATGTACCAGTTGGAATGATGGAAACCATGAAGGATGCCTTGTTAGGGGTGCCTGCCGACAAGATGGAAGCAATGAAAGACGCCTTGATTGGCGTACCCATTGAAAAGATGGAAGCTATGAAGAATGTCCTGATCAATGTGCCCATTGGAATGATGGAAGCTATGAAGAATGTCCTGATCAATGTGCCCATTGGAATGATGGAAGCCATGAAAAATGCCCTGATAGATGTGCCCCTTGAAAAGATGGAGAACATGAAGGACGCCTTGATAGGGGTACCTGTCGAAAAGATGGAAGCAATGAAAAATGCTCTTATCAATGTGCCTGTTGGAATAATGGAAGCCATGAAAAATGCCCTGATGGATGTGCCCCTTGAAAAGATGGAGAACATGAAGGACGCCTTGATAGGGGTACCTGTCGAAAAGATGGAAGCTATGAAGAATGCTCTTATTAATGTACCCATTGGAATGATGGAAGCCATGAAAAATGCCCTGATCAATGTAACAGTTGGAATGATAAAGACCATGAAGGATGCCTTGTTAGGGGTGCCTGTCGACAAGATGGAAGCAATGAAAGACGCCTTGATTGGTGTACCCGTTAAAAAGATGAATGCTATGAAGGATGCTCTTATCAATGTGCACGTTGGAATGATGGAAACCATGAAAAATGCTCTTATCAATGTGCCCATTGGAATGATGGAGACCATGAAGGATGCCTTGTTAGGGGTGCCTGCCGACAAGATGGAAGCAATGAAAGACGCCTTGATTGGAGTACCCATTGAAAAGATGGAAGCCATGAAAAATGCCCTGATGGATGTGCCCCTTGAAAAGATGGAGAACATGAAGGACGTCTTGATAGGTGTACCTGTCGAAAAGATGGAAGCTATGAAGAATGCTCTTATCAATGTACCCGCTGGAATGATGGAAGCCATGAAAAATGCCTTGATGGATGTGCCCCTTGAAAAGATGGAGAACATGAAGGACGCCTTGTTAGGGGTGCCTGTCGACAAGATGGAAGCAATGAAAGACGCCTTGATTGGAGTACCCATTGAAAAGATGGAAGCTATGAAGGATGCCTTGATTGGAGTACCCATTGAAAAGATGGAAGCTATGAAGGATGCCTTGATTGGAGTACCCATTGAAAAGATGGAAGCTATGAAGAATGCTCTTATCAATGTACCCATTGGAATGATGGAAGCCATGAAAAATGCCTTGATCAATGTGCCCGTTGACAAGATGGAAGCTATGAAAAATGCACTAATTGGAGTATCCCTCGAAAAGATGGAATCTGTAAAAGATGCACTGATTGGGGCACCAGTTGATAAGATGGAAGATATAAAGAATACTGTAATTGAGACAGGCATACCCACGGGGAAATTTGAAACCATGAAAGATATAATCGACGGACCTTTAGGTGGGTTTGGGGACGTAAATGGTGATATCATTTCATTACTGAAAAGTAGATTGGAGGATATGAAAGATGCTGTGATTAGCGGTTCTCCTGAAAAGATACAAGACATGAAGGATTTTGTGATTGGAGCACCTGCTGAGAAATTTGAAGACATGAAAGATTCTTTGACAGGGCAGATGCAGAATTTTAAGAATACTGCTGTTGATGGTCCTGTTGAAAAGGCTGGAGGTATGAGTATAGGGTTGCCATTAGTTGAAAAATTTGATGACTTGAAGGAAGTGTCCCTAGAAAAAGATTCAGTAATGCCAATGGCAAAGACGGCTGATTTAAAGGATAATGTTGGTAGCAAAGATGCTAATGTAATGGGATTGACCCCAACTACTTCAAACCCAGATAACACTTTGGGCGTTAATGAAGATTTAAAAGATATTGTATTTACTGCATTTACACAAAGTATCGTGGGGGATAGAAAGGAGTATTTCAAGCATGCAATTGGAAAGATGAACAAGGAAGAACTTGACGATTTGCACGATGCCCTTATAAGTGTTTTCAGTATGAAACAACTCTCTGCTCCGTCAATACAGAACCTAAAACATGTTGTGGAATTAAAAGACGCAGTTCATGAGTTGGTTCTATCTGGATCAACTAGCAAAAAAGAATCTTTTTCGGAAATCGAAAAAGTTTTTGATGATGTGAAGGACCCGAAAGAGGCCCTGCAACCTGGGCCAACTGTGATAGATACTGGAAATAGTCCAATCACAAATAACTCCATGATGTCCATGCTTCCATCCGATTCAAGCACGGCCAATGCAACAATGGAAGAAAGTGAGAATGAGGAAGACGACATTTTTGATATGAGAAGATTGAGTGGGATGCAAAATAGGAGACATAAGCGACGTTGGGAAATGGAGTCAAACACTCGTTTTAGTCGTGGAATGTCTCGTCAGCGAAGTCGAAATTCTGAAGGGAGTTGGGGAAGAAGAAAACGTTCCATTTACGGGGTGGGTACTACTGCTCAGGAACTCCGCACCTTCTTTCCTCCAGCAGGCCTTCGTATTCCGATGAGAACTGCATTCAGACAAATAAATAGTGCAGCACCACCAGACCCTTATCCAAAATCCAAGGGATCGCTTAACCTGCCTCTTTTAAGCATAAATGAAGTGGCAACTGATAAGGTAGGCTTTCTATTCGCATTCAAATGATCCCAAATTATATACAATCGATCGAGAAATATTTGTAAATATTATTTATGGATAGATTATGATGGACATTAAGGAAGGGCTTAAATATGTACTGCAAACGAGAAACGATTTTACTTTAGCTATTCATGGTTCGGCTACGACTGGATGTCATGCTGTGTTGGATAACTTAATAGAAGGTGGTGACAAAGTACTGGCCCTTATAAATGGATATTGGGGTGAATTAATGGCCAACATGGCAGAAAGATTAGGAGCTCAGGTGGTTCGTTACAACAAACCTCCAGGTACAGTTTTTACTATTGATGAAATTCAGACTGCGCTACGTGTTCATCGCCCAGACATTGTGCTGGTAGTACAAGGTGAAAGTTCTACTACAGTCCGGCAACCTCTGGAAGGAGTTGGGGATCTTTGTGAAAAGTAACAATTTCAAAAATTCGAAATTGCCTTTTTTGTGAGAGCAAAAGATATTTTAATTACACTGTAATGAACGGTTGAACAGGTACGACGCTTTGCTGGTAGTTGACGTTGTTGCAGTTGCAGGGATGCAACCAGTTTTAATGGATAAATACAAAATGGACGCAGTGTTCACTAGTAGTAATAAAGGACTTGGAGGAGTTTGTGGATTAGCTCCTATTTCCCTCTCTCCCAGAGCTGTGTAAGTAATAGCTAATTTGTAATCAATTTCAGTACTTTAGTTATAGTTATTTTTTTAAAAATATTTTAATTCGTCCATTAGACAAAAGATGAGAACAAGATTGACACCTCCGCGTGCTTATCAGACGGATTTAACATTGCAAGCCGAGTTATGGAATACGACCAATCCCGATAGAACTCGTTTCCAATCAATGTCTCTTCCACTTTTTTACTCATTAAGAGAAGCGTTAGCCACAATTGTCGAGGAAAGAATTGAAAATACATTTAAGCGTCATGAATTGACATCAGAGCATCTCAACCGGGGTTTGACATCCCTTGGTCTGGAAAATTTTGTAGAGAACACTCAACACAGGTTGATAGGCATAACTGCAGTGAAGGTTCCAGTAGGAAAGGATGCCAAAAAAGTTGCTAACTACATGTTTAAAAAGTGAGTAAATGAATTTTTTTCTGTCGCACGAATTTAAACTGTATCTTTTATGCTTGCTCTAACTTTTAATATATTTTTTTTTCAGCTATAACATTGAGATTTCCTCCGGATTTGGCCCAACTGCAGGAAAAGTGTTGCGAATTGCAATATTTGCTTCCAATGCCGACACATATAGGACAAGTAACGTTTTACGAGCACTCAAAAATGCATTGAACGCGAGAGAAACAAGCATTTCATATTAGTTTAGTATGTATATTTATTTCGCATGAAACTTATTTATTCGCTTGATTTCTTGAGTGTTTCGAAGTTATAATTTATTTGTACAATTGTTAGTTGAAGAGAATGGACGTATCAACTTTACGAAATAGAAATTGCAATGAATGAATAAATGAATTCTATAGCATATTTGACTCAAAAACGGAAGATTTGAATTTTTTCTCTGTGCACCAATGCAATGGTATCATATAATATACATAACCATAACCCTCTTGTCATTGTAGTCATTTTTTATTTATTAATTTTTATTGAAATATAGTGGGCAAACCATATTAACAAAAATTGAAGGGCTTACTACATTTGATGAGGATCTGAACATATTATAACTGATTTGGCAAATTGATTCCAGGTTATTCATCTTCATCTGTTGACTTGTTCAGTATCACTGGTTAAATTTTGAGGCAATGGTGGGTTCCATCTTTCTTGATCTAACTGCATATAAAACAATGTATCAAGCATCATTGAAATCCGTAGCCGCGTAATATTCCTTTCCAACTTTTTGTTTCGCTTACGAAGTCGTTTTCTTTCCCATTGAAGAATCTTCATTTGAAATCGAAGTATACAAATCTGACGACTTTTCCTCAAATGTTGGCTTCTGTATAATAATAAGCAAGCAACTTTTCGATAAAATCTCGAAATATTGACTCTGTATACAGACCAATAAATAAATGCATTGAAAAAATACAATTTTTGCGTAATCCACAGACCACATTTATTTTGGATTTGCTGTCACGAACCTTTTTTGAAGCATGAATTGAATTACTTCTGCGAATAATCCCATATAGAGTAATACGACATTTACTGTTATTAAAACTCCTCTGAATGTTATGGTATCCCCTTCGACTAAAACATTGTCGAGGTGGTCGAGGATCAATAGTGACTTATTACTATTACTAGTACAATTACCAGTTTGTAAAATAAAATCCATTCTTTGTACTGCTGAAATTCACTAGAATGATTAAATGACAAAACGACACCAACATTTTGCTTTGATTTAGTACTACAATAATTTGAGAGATGTTGCTAATTTTGTATGTAATTCCAAAATGCTGCCTTAGCATTTTTATCTTAAAAATGGTTGTAGATAAAGAGTCAAGCGCAAGCGTAATTTTTAAATGAAATACTGTCCCGTATTACTGAAAAGCTGTCAAATAATAAGCTAAAAAATAATAGTTAAAAATTTGAATTGTCAACCAATTACAAAAGAATATAATATGGAAAGACATGATTGAGGTTTACTGAACTGAAAAAACAATCCAATTTACATCGGGGCAAATTGGGACTTTATAAGGAAAGGCTAAGGAAGATGCATTCGGTTCTGTCTCGGAGTTATTATATATATTTACATTAATCAAAAAATAGTCTTAAACTTTCGAACCTGAACCGAAAGAAAGCTCAAGTCAAACTTGGATTTTAGTATCAGATTACTGAAAGCTCTGCACAGATCAAGACTAGCAAAAGCAAATAGTCAAAAACAAGTAAATTCAAACATTCAGAAAATTATAATGCATTGCACCATCTTATTTCTTCTTACTACCTTTCTATAAGTGATAAGTTACCAACTGTCTTATTTCCGATGCTGATCATTTTCACGCACAACATGTCATGTACAAAATCATGAGATTGGCAGACGTGAACAAACATATCTCACTGCATTTTTACTGTGCGTCTGTTATTCTTTTATTGCTGAGTTTGCTTGTATTTTTGCTTAAACAGACATGTATTCTATTTGGACTTTTTATTGGAAATGAGTTGCGCTAAGAATATTATACTCTTGTACACGTTTCATACACTTCTTTCACTTCGTAGCATTACAATTTTTGCTTGCTTTTCTGATTTACTTCTATCAATCTACGAATCTAAAATGAAATGTACAGTAAAAGTTGGCATACATCCTTTCTCAATCCAGTTAATCTTAGTAATGGATTTGATCAAAAAGAAAAGACTGGACACTAGAGAGCAAGAATACTACATTATTGCTGGTATCCTTCATTTAGCTTGTTAGATTAAAGTATTATATCAAAAGCCATACACTGAAAAATTGTACACGTTTCCCCCTAAATTCTATCTTTTTAAATCATTTTTTTCTTCATATACACGTCATGGCAGTTTGCCAGCGTATTTATATATATTTCTTCTTTCCGTGCAAAGAAGTTACGTTTCTTGATTAAAAATTAAATTCGATTCTTTTGTGGAAACCAGAAAAAACTGGCTACATCCAACTAAAATAAATGTTCCCCTGCTTTCACTTTCACTTAGCCCAAACTTCAATCGAACCTTCGAAAGCAAAATGGCAGAACTGAACTTGTTGGTTTGTTTGGGTATTAAGCCATGATGAACGCAAAGGTTTACTTGATTTCTTCTTGGGAGATTGAGCTTTTTGCGTCATTGTTGCAACTCTGTAAATGTAAAAACTGAGCGATGCCCTTTCCAGATCAAAAAAGAGCACACTCGGTCATACAACAGTAATCGCAAATTTCTTTTAAAATTTGTTCAGAAAATCTAGCGCTATTGGAACAGACTTTTTAGGCTAAAAAGGATAATGAAAAGAAACATACATTTTGGCTATGAAATATAAGAAAACTGAACTCTATTGATGGATGTACATATATATTAGGACGTAGAACGAAGTTCATAGTCTTTGGGTTCTGTACGATAGTGTCAAAGAGGTTTGACGTATGTACCTTTGTGTAATTCAATAAGTTTTCTGACCTAACTTCGAAATTAAGAACATCCAAGTAGACAAGTTTACTGTCGTTTTTCGTATAAATATATTTATATCGTACTATTTGAACTGATATAAACAGAATTTTGCAAAAGCTAAGAATATCATCTTATCATCACTGATATTTTTCTTTCATATGAACAGCACAGACGACTACGATCATTCGTTATCTGTTAGTATCATCATAGTCATCGTGACCATCATCATCATATCTTATTCCATAGCTGTTGTTGTACGAAAAGATAGGAAAAAGTTTGTTCATCTATGACTGGAATGGTTAATATCCGTGATTTATAACTAATCTTATTGCTTGCTCCACCTTCTCCTTCCACAACTTTTCTTGCTAGTCTTGTGAGTAGTAGCATGACGATGATCATATCTCTTGTAACTTGGTTTTGGGTACATTCTTCCATCTTTTCATCGTGTATGAAAACATTCTTCTTAAAAAGAATTCATGTAACAAATTGTTTGCAATCTCTAGTCTTTCTGTTTACAACTTACCAAATGAACAAAAATAAGAAAAAAATGAGAAAATAACTATTACTCGTTAGCAATGTTCGGGCCTAAGGTTCACTTTAATGAATATATTCTTAAAACACAAAAAGCATGAAACCCGACAGTGTACATGCATAGCTTGTCTTTCCACATTGTGTAATTAATTTATAGCGTCATTTGATCTTCAGTCGAGTTTGCCAAAAGAGGTTAATTGCTAAATTGTGTGTGCAAAAACACCATGTTCCATGGAGCATACATTTACTGTTATTGCTACGCTGTATCTATTATATTTCTCACATGCTATATTCACCCGGCGTCGTGCTAAGCATCATATACTACCATACATAAAACATATGGGG
>JAQIWN010004006.1:0-11936 GCA_034699025.1 Entomobrya cf. arborea Gr-Col-00668
AGATTGTGTGTACACAAACGAACATAACAGGATAAAATTTATTATGGTAACGTTACCCTCTTGAACTCCACTTGTCGCAATCTGTCGCAATCACACCAATTCTCGTTGGCTTTGATTCTCTCATTTAAGTAGGATCAATTGAAATTTATCAGAGAGGAAATGACATATGAAATGGAGTACGCGCATAAAATTTTCAGTTAAAGTGATGGTGGTATGGTGTCGTTGAAGTGTTGGAGTGGAGACATAATAAATTCAATCGCCAGACCAGACCAAACTGCGGTCAAATTATAATAAATAATTTAACTAATTTAAAAGTGCCTTACCACCCACACAAGACAAACATTTTAAATTCAAGTGAAAATTTTTGATATTCTGTAGACTGAGTTTTTTAAAGTGAAGAACGTCAGCACATCTTTGCATTTTAAAGTTTTCCGGAAATCTGGATTATAAGATCAACTTAAAAGCATAAATACGATTTATATACAAGTGTATACATACGTGCGAGATACATTTTGAAAGCAAATACGAAACTAATCCAGAAACAGAGAGAAGGTACGATTTTTTACGAACATCATTTAAGCTGGAGCTGGGTGTTGAGTCATCTTCAATATCATTAATTGTGGTCGTAACATCTATATTCCAAAACGTCTCTAAACTCTAGACATTCCATACGTCGACTGGAAAGTACACACAAAACAAACAAAGTCAGTCGCATATAGCATAACTGTGAAATCTCTCATTTAGTTGATTTGACATTCATCAGACAAGCTAGTCAAAGCATTGCATTGCTGCTTTTTGTATCAAATTCACTGTTCACCATGTCTGGCAATGCCGACAATGACACCACACCAAAACCCATTCTCATTCAACATACATTGAAAACGAATTTTGTACATGAATACCGTTAATGATGATTCGTTATGGAGAATATGGATTGTGGTCGTCATCATCATCATCCTGTATATAAACAAAATGAACATCGCTTAGCTGCTTGCTCTTGTGTTCCAGATTTTCAAACTTTTTACTCGTCTGATGAATTGTCAGTAAATTTGCATTGCAGCAACTGTATATATCCTGAAATAGGAATTATAAAACACTGTCATAAATGTTTGAGCTTGAAAACAGTTTGAGTTACAATGTTTCAGATATTTTAGCTTTTAGATTCGATTCTGGGGATCTCCATTTTGATTTAAAAGAGCTTCAGAGCTACAAAGTTTTCGAATAAAAATCTCACTGGTATTTATCAGGTATTCATTTTTTGTCCTAATATTTAGATATTTTTTGTATCATTTACAACACGCAGCCATATAAATTGCTGATCTATATGAATGCTTAGATTCCAGGAAGTATGGAATGCATACATATACAGCGTTTCCATATTTTTATTGATTTTGTATTTATTTGTAACATCTGTACTTCTATGGAACTTTTAATATTCTCTGAGTGTTAATTTTTTTAGAAGTAGTTAAAAAAATATTCAATATTGTGAAGTATAAAAGCGAGAATGGAACAGGAAACTAGCTCATTACGGTGTGGTGTGGTTGGTATGCAAGGGATTGTATATTCGTATTTTGAGCCCTAAAAATTCGAGGTTTTTTATGTCTATTCCCCTAGCACGCTTTTTTAGTGTAAAAAATAAAATAGTCCCATAAAACATATTTTGTGTGTTTATCTTATTTCACAGTGACTCGTAATAAAACTTAAGCGGGTATGTATGTATCTAGCTTAGCGTGACTTTTTTTCTGTCGCGCGTTAGAGCAAAGTCTGTTTAGTATCTGGAGAAAAAGAAATTGACAATTATGTGACACTTTCCATGCGAAAAAAATCTAACGCAAATTTATTTCCGTTGTTGATTGCTTTTTTTTATATTTGTGTACTTTGGAACAGGATCTAACATTCCCAGAGCATAGGACTGTGAAGAACGACTGCTTTCAGAGGTGCAAGTTTCCATTCTTTCTGTAGCAGCGTTGGTGAAGACAGAGGTTTCGAAGAGTCTGTCTGTGGAAGCTACCTGAGTGAATTGACTGTTGACGTGAAGCAAGCTGTGTAAAGTAATGCCTGTCAATATGGGTGAGTGTTATTTTTTAAACGTATAATAGTTGTCGCTATGTTTTATGTTTGGATTGAGATTTTAAATGGAACGTTGTTTTTGCATTAATAGAGGAACAAATTGTTATGACCCCTACTGCTAAAACGGACAAGTTCACGACCATCGTGGTGGAACGACGCCGAGTTGAACTGAATGACGCGAATTCATCAGAAAACCGTAAAATCCACGTAGCAGGCGGAGATCACACTGGAATTATAATAAACAAAGAGATAAGTGGGTCATTGGCACCTGACCCTTTGCCTTATCAGCTCTCATTAGAATTTAAAGTGTTTCTTGTGAATGCTACCACACAAAAACACACTTTGGAAAGTCGGCAGCTGAGATTCTGGTTTAAGGATGATCTTCCACCTGGAGAAAGGGCAAAATATTCCCAAGAGTTTTTCAAGGAGTTGGTGCAGCCCCTCTCATTTCCAAGATGCTACACGGGTTTCATCATGAAGGTTTTGAAGCTGATGCAAGTTCGTTTTGTCAACATGAGAAAGATCGAAATCGAACTTCGCCAACTGGAACAATCTGATCATCCACCAATGAGGCCAAGTAAGTTAACGCTATGAATTATAGAATCTCTAACGTTGGCAATCAATCCAAGTGTATTATTTATTTTTTGGATTTATTTACTTTGTAAATACTGATATATTATGCTGTCTTAATGAATAGCAAATCGAGGTGCGATCCTCTTTGAGTTAGACAGAATGGTTCGAAAGTCTGAGACAATGACAAGGTCAACAACGACCACTACTACGACAACGAAGCATGAAAAAAATAAAAAAGGTTCTTATAAAAATCAAAACCATTTCAATGGAGTGTGTGGCTTTGTTGTTTGAAATTAAATATTAATATAATCAGTCACCTGTTTTTTACAAAAATAATTGCACTCCAACCAATTTTCGCATTTTAACTAATAGATTAGATGATTAGTGTGTTGGTTTGTTGGTGGTCACATCTAACTAATACCTTTGTCTAATTGGAATTTTATAATTGATTGTTTAGTTAATCAGAAGAGTTCACTAGAACGTTTGATAATAATGAAATGCCTTTGATTTATTTTTACAGCGTCAACTGAGCCTGGAAGCGGCGGAGAGAGGACGGAGCTCTCAGAAACAAAATTACTGGAAATGATTGAATGTGCTTACCCCAATCCAGTCACGCTAGCTGACATGGCCAAGTATGTTTTAATTTCTTGAAACCAATATTCAAATTTTAATTTCGAAACTTGTAATGATGATGATGGTTGTAATGAATATATTTGTTAATTTTCTTAGACAAACATGCAGCGCCGAAGAAGAAGTTCGCCAACACGTCACCTCACTTCAAGTCAAGGGCTTAATAAAGGCTCTAGATCCCCATAACACCTCCTTTACCCGCGTTGTACAAAATGAAACGGCCGTCAAGATCGTCAAGCAAATGCCGAAAATGGTGAAAGCCAAGCAACCCTCAATTGCCATAATCACAGCCCACTACTGTGAAAAACTTGCTGTGGATAGCATGATCCAAAACCAAGAAACATTTGTGCGGTATACGACAGTGGGGGAATCCAACATTTATACTTTGGGTAACATCGGCATGCATCGCGTCGTCAGCACCAAGTTACCCAGCATTGGTCGCAGCAGAGAGGCTATAATTGCCTCGGGTAACACAACCACCCGACTTCTTGGGACGTTTCAGAAAGTTGACTATGTATTCCTTATTGGCGTGGGTGGAGGTGTACCCCATTTCACAGATTATAACAAGCATGTTCGTTTGGGTGATGTTGTAGTCTCATGTCCCACCGCCAGTCAAAAGTTTGTGTACTTGTATTGCGACAAAGCGATGGAAAAGGAAAGTGGTGGATTGGAATTTGAGACAAGAGGCTACGTACCAACGAGTTTGGTGTTGCAAGATATCGCCGCAGATATTCAGGAGGATGGAGAAGAGGAATGGATTCAGGCAGCAGAGGAAGGCATGCAAATTCTTGGAGATGCTGAGGGAGTAGATTTCACCAGACCACCTCAAAGCAGCGATAAGTTGTTCATGGCTATCGGAGAAAAAGATGTAATCGAAGTGGCACATCCAGCGCCTCCAGAAAATCATCATCCTAAGCAAGCACGACGAATGGAGAGCAGAGTTCACATGGGCGCTATTGCTGGAGGCAGAGCAGTCTCAAAGGAAGACTACGTTCGACAAGAACTTGCTGCCAGACTGGGGATCCTGGCTTATGATTCTGAATTTGATGCCGTGTTGGAAAGCATTATTGGTAACCGACGAGATGCTTTTGTGGTCATTAGAGGAATCTCAGATTACAAGGATGGCACAAGGAGAAAGGACTGGCAAGGCTATTCTGCACTGCTAGCGGCAGCATACGCGAAAGTTATCATCAGCCGATTGGAGCCACCAATTGATGACTAAACGAACACAAAATTTTACCTAAAAGAAGAACTCTATGCTTAAATTAATAATTAAATATTTTCCTTAAAACAAAGAAATCTCTATGAAAAAAACGTATATTATATACCGTTCTCACAACACACCGAAAGGAACAGCTTAAAAAATTATCATCTAGTCCTATACCTAACCTTCAGCAACAACAACCTACATACATGATAGCTACCTATTTATCCTGTAATTCTCACAAAACCTCAAATTCAACAACGTAAAAAGCAACATCCACTACTCAACAAAGCAAATATACTATATTATTACTATATTATGTACCCAGAAATAATAAAAAAAACTTAAAGTAATAATTATTACTGTAATTTACGATGAGAGAAGAAATTTTATTCAAATTTTGAAAATTAGCCTGAGATCACTCAATGAAATTGAACGTCTAAATACCTGCTACACACAGAATTACGATTCTAATAATAATTATTGTGTCTAGAAACAGAAGATATATAATAACTTAAAATTTACTCAATAAAAAGTTGTTCCTGTACTCAATATGAAAAAAAAATGATCTTGTCGTTAAAATATTTTCTTTGCATTTTGCATTTTATTCAAAAATCATCCTCAAACAAACATCCTCGTTAAATTAAATAATGTGCACAACTTTATTAAACACATGCTTATCCCAGGCATTATTCATTTCATGGATCGTTTTCCTAATACTTACATAGCTAAAGTTATTAATGATAATTTATTGAATTACACAAATTCGTTAGAGTAACAATTAATACATAATTGGTAGTTAAGTTTTATTGCAATTATAATTTAAAAATCTAACAAAGTTAAGAAAAGTGATCATAAAAGAGTTAGATATTTAATATCTAGTGTTACAACTGCCAAGGCTAAGGCTTTGATGGAGATTTACTCAAATTCAATTTCAGGCCAGTCTCTCTACGGTCGTTATGTTGAACGACTGGCAACGACTTCAAAATATTCTTTGGGCGATAAGCCTCCATATCATCTTCGCCTTGGCCTTGATCTGCCATGTCTCCGAAATCCATGGGAGCCTCGTTCTTATTTCGAACTAGCAGTACTAGCTCATCGCTATAAACATAAAGTGACTTACGAACCGGGGGCACCAAGGGGAACCAGGCCAGATCCTGAATCAATCGTGGCGACATTTGCCAAGGATAACCAATACCATCCGGCTTAGCAACTTCCACCTCAAAATCTGTAGCAGCCTCACTCACCCCCATTGACTCTTTTAGCTTCGCCAACAACACGTCTTCAAAATCAGTTGAGTAATCATGGAAAACTGTGATCTCTTTTGGGGGATCCAGAGCTCCAGTGCTAGGATGCCAGTGTCGATATATAAGGCAATACGTCTTTTCCGTCAGAGTGCATGGCTCATCAAGAATCTGCACGTAGATCTCACCACAATGAATGGAGGATGCCGTAAATACATCTTGAAGCTTGGTATTTGGTCGCAGCACCTTAGATGGGTTCGTACGAATCTTCTTTCTTATTCGGACCTTGGACAGGTCCACGGAGCTGGGGTCACCAATCTGAGACTTCTCTAAAACTGCGGTTTTTATAGCATCCACTGAAATGGCCATTGTGACAACTATGTCGGATAAGTATTCAAGTGGCTGTAAGAAAAACACACATAAAATTCAACATACTATATAAAACACACAAAATGTCTGAAAATATTTATCTATTTATATGATTACATTTGAAATCGAGCCAAGGTTAAGTTTGTAAACTGGCAAACGTGCTTCTCCATCTTGAAGCCTATGTTCCAACTTGACGTATAAGTGATCGAAAGGTTTTATAGTTGAAATTCTCTCGGTCATGCGACGCATCTCTGTAGACTCATCCTTATCAATTTTGTACAGCACAAAATCATTTTCTGGGATGGATATCCATGAAGATACCCGTTTACTTAGAGCGTACAATGGCGTCTGTCCATCAATTCGAACTTCACACACTGAAAATACATATTGCATAAAATGAAACATTAAATATGACAAAAATAAAGACAGACATGACTTGACTTGATTAGTTTACAACATACATGCAAGATTATCTTGCTCTGCTCGCATAGCACTCATCATCTTGATAAAATATTCTGGTCTCTTGGGTGTCATCAAAGCGGTCCCACCACCATCATCACTCGTCTTTGTTACTGGGGCTGGGACACTAGCTTGCTCAGTACTTTGTTCATTTTCTGATGACACTTTACCAGGTACTTCTTGAGCAGGTGGTTCAGTAGTATTGCCGTTAGGTAGCTTCAATGCGCCCTTCTCATCCTTCACACCAGCACCAGTTTTGCTTTTGCTGTTAACATCAGCAACAAGATTCTGTTGACTTTCAGTTGGCTTCGGGGCTACTTGAGCAGGCACAGCATCTCCTACATTTGCAGCAACTTGTTTCTTAGCATTTCGTAAATTTTCCACAGTGAATCCATCGGGAAGTTGAATATACATATGCATTCGGTCTGCTGTGGTGTATTGTTCCACAAAATCAAGCAGTCTGTTTGATAGCTCATCACCACCAGCACCAGGATTCACGTACAACTGTTGGCACAATCGTGTGGGAATGAAAAATAGAATTTAATAATTTTTATGAAAGGAGTAAAATAAAGTGTTTCCACATTTCTATATGAAAGATCTTTAAACTTACGTTGTTAATTTTATCAAATCCAAATAAGGATAGAGGATGCTGATCATCTCCAAACAAAGTGGAGTACCTTCCATTATACTGTGCCACCAACGTCATTTCCGTCGATGGAAGCCCGAAATGGGCTTTGACTTTCTGCTTTAGTTCACCCATCCCCGCTGAAGGATCCACATGTACTTCGGTTAACCCTCCACTCATTTCCTGCAACACACAGTCTACCTTTTGAGCTCTAAAAATCAAGTCGCTTGTTCTATAAACTTCCACAAATGGTGTTCCATCATCAGGCTTCCACTCCAAAAGCAATCCTTCGTTTTTCGTTCTCGGCGCATTTCTCTTCATCACAACACTTATAAAATCCTCTTCACATCCATCGAAGCTGTTCTCAATTATTTCCAAGTCTCTATCATAACGCACCAACCTGACTTGACCAGTTTTCTGGGGAACCTCATCTCCAAAATCTTCTCTAACGTACTTCGCTGCCTCGGAGAACTTCAAATTTTTAGGGATTTGAATTGTTCGTTCCAACAAAGTACCTTCTTCAGCGTGTGCAAAACATGTCATTTTAATGGCATTCTTTGCAAGTTCTTCTTCTTCATGCAATGCCTTGTCAATCTGATCCATATCCGTCCACATGGTCTGCATGTGAGCAGGCATTTCATGTAAATAGTAAGGTAGTAAATTCAGCTCTGAGTCAAAACGTCGATAGAGTAGCATGTAAGCAGATGTAAGTTCTTTATCCTCCTCTCTGTCACCTCCATAAGTACTCTGGATATCTTCCAGGCTGGCTTGCCTAATTACTGCGTCATCGCAACGGTACCACTTTCCCCTCTCAAAGTCCATAATATAAGCAAAATAATGACCGCTATTGATCCCTCCCCTGTGAACCATGACACCATACAGTTGATATATCTCTGGGCCCTTTGACTTCACCATTTCTTGCATCATTTCAACTGTTGGGCGTTCATTGGCTGCAGCAGCGCCAGCCTTTGCTGCATCCTCTGTATCATCGTCTTCCGGAGGTTTGACACTGGGACGAGTATGGCCCTTACGTTCAGTTCCATCAACCATTGTTTTTGGCTTGAGGGCATCAGTTTTCAGAGCTTCACGTCGGTCTTCTCCTGCAGTTTCTATGTACGGATTCATGTCAAGAACGAATGGGAAGATTACCCTAAAATTCATAATAAAATAATTTTAAATTACTTTCATGAATGAACAAACAGTAAAATATTTATACTTTTTATCACTTACTTATCATTAAGTTTGAATCTTTTGTCCCTGACAAAATCATACTCAAATCGTTTCAGTTGAAAAGTGAGGATGTACGGCAACTTGTCGAACTTGAATCCTTTGTGTGCATTACATGGCTTAGCACACTGACTGCAATTATACATGTTACTTCCATCAAGGACTTCATACGCCACAAAAGAGTTCAGAGCCGCTTCAAGTGTAGGGCTGGGTAACGGGGTGCCGAAGTTCCGAATGGGTAGTGGTACCACGAGAAAAGCATCCGTCCTTTGGCTAACACGGTTGCACTCAAGGCACTTGACGTAGTCGTATAACGTGCCAAAGTAAAGGGCTTGAATGATCCCATCCAAAGGAGTGCCAACCAATTCCTTCGTGATGCTTTCCATAACGATACTGAAAAGCTCTTCGATATCATGTTGCATCCAGGTCTCTCGATCAGCCCATCCAAATGTTCTGATTAGCTCATCCGTATCAATAGAGTCTCTTATGGAGAGCTGAAGAAGAAGAAATAGCTTTTGCAGAGGTTCGCAAATGCTTTTCTTGCTACTGCGACTGGGATCGTGAATATAATTATAGATTACGTTCCGAAACTCTGGTGTAAAAAACAAGCCTTGCAAGAAGCTGTTCAGGTAACATGTCATGTTCCGATTTTTTAGTCCGACAAAATCCCGCTTTAGAACAGGACTTAGCTCAAGTGCTGAAGCGTATGATATGTCAACATCATGATGACTCCCACTTGAAGTCACCTCAACAGAAGGGTTACCACTAGAATTGAAGATGTCTTTACTTTTACGCTTCTTGTTGTTCTTCACAACCTCCAAACACATGGCGTAAGTTTTGTCCGGACAAGGAATCACCGCGATGGCCTCAAATGTTTGGTCTTCAGGATACGCCGCCAGATTATACTACAAATATAAGCAATAAGCAATTAAAATAATTATTAAAGGGATAAGATAAAATATAACTAAAATGTAATCATGGGATACTTACTGAACCATCTTTAGTTTGATATAGAATGTCAAACCGTCCAATTTCAATATTAAATCGACAAGATACATCAATAAAGAACTCGCCAAAAGTGGTGGTAGGCTGCAGCATGAATAATTGTGGTTCGCCTGATCCCAATACTCCCATCAGTTCCTTGACCTTGATCCGTAAAAATTTTTCATCGCCTCTGCCAAGCTCAAGCTCATCTTCCAGTGCCTTCAAAGCCTCCTCTTGCGCGGCTGGAAGTCTTGATATGATCAAGTCCCCATCCTCCACCTCCTCCTTGTCTTTCTCCGGTATTATTTGCGCTGCGTTTAGCAACTCATCTATAACCTCTGTCCCATCCTAAAATAAGTTATGTTTTTTTTACAGTCATAGTATTATAATATGATGATTCACGCTTCCATGAAAACTGACACACTCATAGTTTTAATTCAATCGTTTACCTTCACGGCTGCTGCAGAACTTTTTGTTGGATCAAAGCTTACAGTTTGGACTACCATCTTGATGTCTTTTTGAATCCATTGTTTCAGATAAAAAATATGATTAGAATAAAAATTCACATTATATTTTCTCTACAGTAAGAACCTAAGGAGGAGCCAGCTCCATTACTATTAGTTTTTTTAGGATGGGGAGTCACGACAACCCTCGCCTAACTTCACTACTTAACAATAACAAATAATACGCAACAAAGATTATAGGTACTATTACAAAGATGAATAGTGACAGTACTATACAACGCACAGATCTATTCATTTTGGATACTTTATGGGCAATTAGATTTGCAAAACTATTAAATAATTTATTCAGTTTAACTTATGCACTACTGACTTTTCAAATTCCAGTCAAAAGTTTAGGCAGATGACAGGTGATCATTAGCTACTAGGTAGGAAGAAAGCAAGCATAGCACTTTGCACTCGTCTCAAAACTGACAACACACTTTTAAAGCATTCAATATTGCAAAAGATACTAGTTGCCCCAATGAAGCTTTCGTCAACAAAAAAAATGAACTTATTTGACTGATTTTCTAAGTTATTAATATGTATTACTAACATAACATCACACACCGGTTTATATTACATTAAAGTGATTTATCTTGAATTTATTTATTTATGGTCAACTGGTCAGAATCCCTAAGTAAAATAATTTACTGGGGCTTAAAAAGATTTAGAAAATGAATGAAAATGTAACACATAATCTGCATCTAGCATCGCGAATTTAAAGTGCCCTCACTTTGTATTTGTAATTCATAATATGAGATAGCAGTGAGATAGTTGAGCTGACAGTGCCAACTGAATGATCGGATCTCACCTCAACTTCTTGTAAGCCAAGCATTCCAACTTAATACCGCAAACAGGAAGATTGACGATTGACGACCGTACAATCGTTCCCATTTCCATAAGCATTCAATAATTTATTATTTCAAACATTTTTTAAATGTCTAATGATGAATGAAAATTATGAGTTAATCAGTTAATCGCTTTTATTGAATCAAACATAATTTTTATTAAGACTTAATTATCACGTTGATAATTGTAGAGGATGCATATAAATTAGATGAACCTTAATTAGCACACGCTAACATTTAATTGGATACCCGTACCTTAACGTCCACGAAAATTAAAATGCTGGTAACAGAGATGATGAACGTTGTATCCCTTTACTTTGCTATTTCTGGTCTAATATGCTTGAATACAGTTTAAACTTTTTAACTATTAATAGACCCAACGACTATTCTATCATTTTTATGTTACTCTTTAAAAGTTTTGTGCAATTAAGACTACACACCACCGTCACAACAACACCAACTCAAAAGTCATTAGACTAAAGACAACGACCGACCACCAACACCGACCAGTTTGATAGTCAAATAGTCTCGCTGTCTACCGCACCTCAAGAAAATGCTAATGTGTAATTTAAAAGGACAAGAACACAAATATAATTAATACACACGACACAATAAAAAACCCCCACTTGTCTCCTTTAAACTTTTTGAAAAAAGTATTTCTCTGGGGATATCCGCAGTACTTTCCGAAAGAAAAGAAAGAGAAATGAAGAAGATGATCTTCAATATCAAGTCAAGGAGGAGAATAATATGTCGACGTTCTCTTTTTCCTTCTTCTACACCACCCGTTAAACTTGAAGAAAAAGAAAGATAACAAACAGCGTAATAATATTTTTTAAATCCATCTCATCTTTGGAGGTGCAATGTACCGTAGTTCAGAACAGTGCACGCATCATGCTCTCATTTAAATGTTTGAATTACATAAACTGAGCTGAGCTGAGAGTAGGGAAGTCGAGTAAGTCGGCTACCTCCGATCCGAACACAAGAGTCAGTTCCTCCAAAAGCACTCCTCCTTCGTCGTCGTCGTCAGTAGTTCTGAAGTCAGTAACACCAAAAAACCAAGAAAGGCTATAAATAGATTATGTGAATGAATGTACTTGTTCTTTTTAGCTTATTTAGCTATGTCTGTCCTGTCGCGCTGCGTTATGTCATGTCCATGTCGAATGTCGACCAACTCGTCTGTGCTTCAATGCATGCTTATCA